>JARQOC010000001.1:102544708-102555818 GCA_033576535.1 Allobates femoralis
CCCGGTGTCACACGCAGCGATGCTGCGTGTCCACCGGGCGACAATCGCCAGGTTTTAGGACTGATTCTAAAACCTGGCGATCATCAACCAGCGATTTATCGCTGGTTGATGCAGTATGTCACACGCGTCAATATCGCTGCAACGTCACGTGCAGCCGATATCGTGCAGGCGATATTGACGCGTGTGACAGGCCCTTAACTGTTTGATTGTGTTCCCGCAATGATTGACATTTCAATAGCACATATATCAAGCTGTTTTGTAAACATGAACCACAATATAGCAACCCCTCACAAATTATGATAATAGGCAAAAAGTCAGATTATAAAATGATGGATCATACAATCTGAAGAGTGATAACATTTTATTTGTTGTGGGCCTATTCACATTGTCCTTCCTTCCTGTTTTTATTAGACAAGAGATCACAATCACTTAAGGGACATATATCGTATAAGGAAAACAACCCCAAACCTTTCCTTTGTAATCCACGTTCTCTTCTTTGATGAAAGAGCAATTTAAACTGAATTTAGCAGTGATTTACACCAAATTTAGCAGTCTACAATAAAGATGAGTACATTCATAGTGTTACGCTTTGATCACCGCTGCTATTATGCACTAAGCACCATTGCAACACTTATCCCTCTCTAAACTCACAGATAGGCTGCTTCACTCATATGCAGTAATTAATTGGCAATACTAAAATTGATTAAATTGGTAAATCCAATATGGTGCACTTGTGTTACAATATGGTGCACTTGTGTTACAATATGGTGCACTTGTTGTGTTGCAATTTGGCACATGTTGGAATATGTTTAATACAACAACTCCATTCCTGTATATATGAGTGTTCTATTGCTAGGTTTGTATGTTGTAGGTAAAATTATATAAAAGAAATCCCAGAGGCACATATAGGAAAGCATGTGACTGTATCCAGTTTCCTGTGTCTGTGTATGAGAGAGAAGCAGCCTGCTGCAGAGATGCCACACAAAGACTGAGAACTCCATAAGATAGGCTTAATGAATCAGGAATAAAACATATCATATCTGTTCCTGTTTATTGCTATAAAAAAGAAGCTCTGTTCTGTTGTCACACACTTGGAGAGTATTCTGAATATCCGCTGCTAACAGGTTATGGGCCCAGCGTAACACAGAATCCCAGAAGTGACACAGATCACAGAGTGACACAGAACCCCAAGAACAATACAGCAACACAAGCTCAGAGCAAAAGCAGCACAGAGCAACAAAGAAGATGCCCACAAGCAGTGAATTCTGCAAGTTCTCAGTGCCAAACATCACCAATCAGAACTATCAGTCCTGGAAATTCAAGGTGAAAATGCTGCTCATAAGAGAATGTACGTGGAAATATATGCAGGAACAAGTGCCTCATCCATTACCAGATGATTGTCTAGAGAAGAATCAGAAAGCGCAAAGCACTATCTCCCTCAGTGTAGATGATGATCAGATTGTGCATATATGCAAGTGTGCAACTGTAAAAGAGATAGATGTGGGATGAATTACAGAAAGTGCATGAAAGATCAAATCTAAGCAATAAGCTTTATCTCATGAGAAAGCTGTACCAGTCTACGCTAAGTGATGGCCAGAATATGCAGGACTATATAAGAAACACCCATGAGGTTGTGGTGCGTCTCAGGGGTATTGAAGAAGATGTCAAAGATTTTAATCACACTTGTGACTGCACTAGATGCACGGTCAGATGATGAGCTCACACTAGAATATGTCAAAGGCAAGCTGAATTCAGGTGAAAAACGTAGAATGTAAGCAGCAGTGATGAATCCAGAGCAGAAACAGCATTAAAGACACAGGACTTTTCTAAAAATAAGAGAAATCTAAGAAAAACTCGTGAATGTTTTGTCTGTAAAATGCCCGGCCACCTTTAAACAAACTGCAGAATTTGGAAACAAGAATGAGTCAGCTTAAAAAGCAGAACAGTCATCGAAGGGTTAAAACAGCTGTAAACCACTGAGGACTCTCAAATTCTAATATTTTTCTATCTACTGGCTAACACAGTACAGATATTTCTTTACCTTAGTACCAAATTTTGCTTTTTCACAAAGGTAACAGGAGAAAATGGGCCCCATAGTTTGTAATGCCATTTCTCCTGAATACGCTGATATCTCACATGTAGTGGAAAACCACTGTTCTGACGCAGAGCAGGGTTTGGAAGGGAGGCAGCGTCATTTGCCGGTGTGTCCTCGCTGTGAGAGTGCGGTAGATAAGCTCTTAGCGTATCTACATTGCTAGGCAGCGTCCTCAATGAGGAGCTGTCCCAGGTACTTAGGATAATAGCGTAGTTAAGCTGCCGCCGCTCTCCATGGAGGTGATGCTGATATATTCACCTCCATGGACAGCGACGGCTTAACTACGCTATTATCCTAAGCTCCTCATTGAGGATGCTGCCCAGCAATGTAGATACGCTAAGAGCATATCACAGCCAGGACCCGCCAGCTGTCAGAGCACATTACTGAAAGTCGACAAATGCTGGTTATTCAGTAATGTAGCAATTTAACCCCTGAACCACCAATGATTTTAACCACCATGTCTCTAGGGAGGGTGGTCACTCCCTGGAGACATGGTGACAAGTTAATTGCCACATATTAACCCTTTATGACCGGGGAACATTGCCGCATATGCAGCATCTGTGCTCATATGCTGCACAGATGCTGCATATGCAGTTTAAAGCCCCTACATTTAAAAGAGGTGCCCAGCAGCTGGGTTTATCATAATCATCATCTGACAGAGCGGTGCAAGATGATTAATTACTGTACCGGGAAACTGGTAACTAGAAATTAACAGCACACGGTGTGAGTATTGCACCGTGTGCTATGTGGGTGTGAGTTTGACTCGCACCCATATACTTTTAATGGCCTCTCGCGCGAGGGAATCTCGTACAATCGCAGCATGCTGCAATTGCACTCGCATTGCCCTCGCAAAGCGAGCGTAATGCATGAAACTCGCATTGATGTGACCTGTATCATTTAAAGATACAGGTCCGAGTGCAATGCGATTTTTTCACGATTTACACTTGCGCGAGTTTTGCGCCAACGTGCCTTCAGCCTTTCAAGCAGAAAATTGACTGAAATAGTTAGCAGATGCCACGTCATGTTTGGTGATTCCCTGATGTTCCTAAACAGTGAAACCCCCCCCAAATGACCCCATTTCAGAAACTAAACCCCCCAAGGAACTTTTCTAGATGTGTGTTAAGCACCTTGAACCCCTAGATTCTTCACAGTTTGGCTATGAAAATACAAAATGACATTTTCTCTACAAAAATGTCCTTTGAGCTAAAATTTTTTATTTCCACAAGGCCAACAAGAAAAATTAGATCCTAAAATTTGTAGTGCAATTTCTCCTGAGTCTGCTGATACCTCACATGTGGTGAAAAACCACTGTTTGGGTTCACGACAGGGCTCGTAAGGGAGGGAGTGTCATTTGACTTTTCAAGTAGAAAATTGTCTGAAAATTGTTAGTGTATGTCATGCCACGATTGGAGAGTCCTTGAAGTCCCTAAACAGTGGAAATCCCCCACAAGTGACCCAATTTCAGAAACTAGACATAAGGAACTTTTCTAGATGTGTGGTGAGCACCTTGAACCCCCAGGGTGTTTCACATAATTTTAGAACATTGAGCCAAGAAAATAAAAAAATTACATTTTCTCCACCAAAATGTTCTTTCAGCTAAATTCTTTTTCCACAAGGGCAACAGGAAAAAATGGACCCTAAAATTTGTAGTGCAATTTCTCCTGAGTCTGTCGGTGCTTCACATGTGGTGGAAAACCGCTATTTGGGCAAACAACAGAGCTCAGAAGGCAGGGAGCACCATTCAAACTCAAAATTGACTGGAATATTTAGCTGATGCCATGTCACAATTGGAGAGCCCCTGATATGCCTAAACAGCAGAAACCCACCACAAATGACACCATTTTGGAAACTAGACCCCTCAAGGAACTCATCTAGATGTGTGGTGAGCACCTTGAACCCCCAGGTGCTTCACAGAATTTTAGAACATTGAACCATGAAAATCAAAAAATTAAATTTTCTCCACAAAAATGTCCTTTCAGTTGAATTTTTTTTATTTCCACAAGGGCAACAGGAAAAAATGGACCTTAAAATCTGTAGTGTAATTTTCCCTGAGTACTCCAAATGGAAAGAGGGCTGTTTTGGAGTGCAGACTTTGATGGAAAGATCTGTGTGTGTCATGATGCCCCATACCTGACATTCCCCATCCTATTGTATCCCACCCACCCCTCATGACTGTGAGCCCTCATGGACAGGGTCCTGCCCCTCCTGTACTGTACGTCCTGATCGCCTAGATTTAGTGTACTTGTTCTTGTCTCCCTCATCCTCATGTAAAGCGCCATGGAACCTAATGGCGCTATATAATAAATAATAATAATAATAATAATAATGATGCATTTTCAGAGCCATTGATGTGACAAACTAGTAGGAACCCCCACAAATGAACCTATAATGGAAATGATGTAGGTTTTCCTTGTATGTAAATTTTATAATGTGGTGGCATATGGGAGTTGTGTAGAGTGCCTCAGGTTGACATTTGTGAGTTGTGTAGAGAACGTCAAGCTGACCTGTTTGAGTTGTGTAGAAATAAAGTTAGTAGTGCGTGGATGTGTAGTAGACTTTGAAACATTGTTTTATGCATTGACCAGGTTTGTTGGGACATGTGCCTCGTTGCCAAATAGTGTCTTTCCTTATCCCCCTTTTGTAACACACTTGGCACCTTTTTTGTGATCTTCCTTTTCCACCTGGTTAAGGGATCTCCCCGGGAAATGTTGCCTTCGTAGTATACAAGCACCTTCAGTTCCAGAGGTACTGTGGCCTGCTTCTTCCTGAGTTCCAAACATCAGGGCTTTGATTACTACCTCCAGGAATTGAAGGAAAAAAGCGATCTGGCCTTCACATCGTGCTAGCACAAATGCGTTGTATGGTGCCATCTGTACGATGAGCACGACCAGTTTCTTGTACCATGCCATAGCCTTTCCCAAGGCATTGTAGGGCTGCAGAGCTTGATCAGAAATATCAACTCCTTCATGTGTTTATTGTACCCCATGAGACAGTCTGGTTTGTTGATCAGTGTAGAGGTACCCTGTATAGTGGTGCCAGGACTATGGATTGTGACATCCCTCTTTTCCTTGTACTTGACCATGAGCATCTTGTATTTACATTGGGCTCTGCTCTTGCCCTTTCTGAGCAGTTGCCCAATTAGTGTCTTAGGCAGCCTCTTTTGGCTTTTTCACACTATACTACAAATTGCAGTATATCTGTCAAAAAAAGGCTTGAAGGCCGGGTTCACATTTGCGTATGACATGCAGCATACGCAGATGCAGCCAAACGCATGCACACTGTGTTCCTGTTTATCATGGAAATACATTGTGTCTACCTTTGGCCGCTTTTGTATGCGTTGCGCTCAGAGGCGTTTTTTCAACACGCCCTCCCAATGCAAAATTTTGCTTTTTTGTGCGTACGCAGCCGCTTGTTTTATCAGCAAGCGTCCACAAGTGCACAAAGAAAGCATGGAGCTCAATGGATCTGCAGTGTCATACGCATGACAGCGCAGGCAGACACTGAGGATCCATTGAAATCTCTGGTCTTGGCGGCTGCCGGGAGATCAAGGGCAGCCACTGAGAGATCACCGCCGGGAGATCTCCTGGCGGCCGCTGCTGATCTCCCGGTCACACATACTATGTGAACGCATGCGGAGAATCCCCACTGCATTCACATGAATATGACTGTGCTTGGTAATGCGTTCACACCTGTAGACCATCCACAGGCATATTGAAAGCAAATTTGAACCTAGCCGAAGGGTGGGATGTTGGTATGGAAGTTATCAACGTACAAGTGATAACCCTGATCCAGCAGTGGGTGCACCTAATCCCACACAACGTTTCCACTCACTCCCAAGACAGGGGGATATTCAGGAGGTTGAATTTGGGTGTCCTTCCCTTCGTACACTCTAAGCTTTATGAGCGTACAGGGTAAAGCCACAAGTTTATACATTTTGATCCCATTCCTAGCCTTCTTACTGGGTAGGTACTACCGAAATTTGAGCCTCAGCTTGACACAGATCTCTCTTTAGGGTTTGTAAACTTCAGCAAACTTGTTGAAGTGTTGATGACCTAACTGTGGCGCACTTCTGGCCTCTTCACCAACCCCATGTGGAGAACCAGTCCCCAATATTTTATTTCCTCTGTATTTATGGGAGTCCAGCTGAAAAATGATGTAGAGGGGTTTTGAGTAAGAAATTGTTGGGCGTAGAGATTTGTCTGTCCCCCATGACTTTTATAAATCCTCACAGAAAAAGACTTTGAAAAATTCAATTGCTGTATGAAATTGGATTCCTGATTGTGCCATGAAATCAGTAATCTGTGGCTCATAATTTTCAGGGGGTGAGTTCTATTAGGGTCATTGAGGGTGGATTAGGGGTCACTAACACCGGTTGGGGGTCACTAATGCTGGGTTGGGGTCACTAGTGCTAGCTTGGGGTTCACTAGCAGGGTGCTGTATTCTGCAGCGTCTCCATGAGGGCTCAGAATCACTGGAGGAAGAAGAGTGAGAGGAATACAGGAAGGTGGGATCCCCTCCCTCACTATCAGCATGTGAGGCAAGGTCAGCATATGCCTCCTCTGCTCAGTACAGTCTTTGGGATGAGCGTGACTTTTTTTCGTGTGTGTGGTGTAAGTGTGTAATGTATTCAAATTTTATTCAGGTGTGTAAGTGTTTGGTGCAAACTTTGATTTGTTTTAAAAGAAGAAAGAGAAAAAAAAGGAAGAAAAACATGTAGAGAAAAGATAAAAATAAAAAGTTGGTAAAATAAAAACTAAACGAACGTCAGTAAAAATAACATACTGAGCGCCTGCAACTAAACTACACTAAACGTTATTTTGTTCAGTGGAAAAACTAGTGTAAACACTACAAGATTTTTTCACTACAATTACTAAACCTACGGACATCAGTAAAAGTAAATTACTGAACACCCGTAACTGACCCTGACTCAAATTCAGTAAGCTCAGAGGGTACAGGAGTCAGGCACAGAGGTGGTGTAAAGAGGCAGAGAAAGAAAGACTGGAAAAAAAGTCCTGGTGAAAAGTGAGCACGGACGCTGATCTGCGATGTGGATCACTGATCGGTACTTGGTGACTTCAGGACGCGCATGGAGGTGACGCAAAAAAAATGAACAGATCAGCGCTCGGTGGGGGAAGGAAGAGTGGGGTTGGGGAGGGGTGTAAGAGGGGTAAAGAGAAAGAGAGAAGCTATGAAAGAGGGAACCGGAAAAAAAAAGTCTTTATTCTTTCTTCCTTCAGTAGCAGGAGCAGTAGGCAGCAGCAAAAAGCAGGATTAGTGGTGTCACAGGCACAAAAATTGCGTGTGGCAACACAAGTCCCAGCCAGATCAGCAGCATCATGGCACAGTGACTGCTCTCCTCATGTGTCTAACCAGAATGAGCTTGAGGTGGTCAGACTGCTGATCTGCAGGCTGATTGAGCTATTGTGGAATCGTCCAATCAGAGCTGTGGGCTTGGGACCTGCAGTCCCCTCCTGCAGCCTATCATAAATGCTGTTATAGCTTCCATCATAACTGCACATCAAGGATTCAAGCAATTTCAATGCTTGAATCTTTAAAACACTGTGATTAGGGCCCTTTCACATCAGCGGTATTTTCAAATCGCGGCAGATGCGGTGAAAAAAACGCATCTGCCGCGATTACCGCATAACCGCGACACTTGCGGCACACTTGCGGCAAGCCCCATGCAATGTCTATGGGGCTTGCGGTAAGGGTGCGGCAAGTGCGGTTTAGGCACTTGCAGCAGGTGCGGCCGCGAAAAACAACGCTGCTTGCAGCGTTTTTTTTCGCGGCCGCACCTGCTGCAAGTGCCGAAACCGCACTTGCCGCACCTGCCGCACCCTTACCGCAAGCCCCATAGACATTGCATGGGGCTTGCCGCAAGTGTGCCGCAAGTGTCGCGGTTATGCGGTAATCGCGGCAGATGCGGTTTTTTCACCGCATCTGCCGCGATTTGAAAATACCGCTGATGTGAAAGGGCCCTTAGCTGTTGAAAATTGAACAGCCAATCACAGTGATGGTCGTCAGGTGACAAAACCTTCTAGAAGGTACCGGAATTTTCAAGCGATTACTGTAACAGCAGCTGCAGCGAACGCTTGAAAGCATGACTTACTGGATACGTCCAAAGTCAGGAACGCTAGGGTTTCCTGGACGTATCCAGTACGTCCATTGACACAAAGAGGTTAAGCAATATTTTAATATTTTATACCAAAGAAAAAATCAATGTGATACTGTTGTAAGATCTGTATACTTTTATTTTGTGTCCTCCCCTGCCGAGGAGATGTGGTATGATCAGACCATGTTCCTGTACGGTCAGAGACATCCATAACACAGTACATGGCAGGGACACATATATAAGATTATCTAAGCACAGGAGGTGTGTTATGATCAGTCCATGTCCCTGTACGGTCAGACATGGCCATTACACAGTATATAGCAGGGATACAGTTATAAGATTATGTCAGCACAGGAATATCTTTGTTAACACATGCAATTGTGGAACATATTTTTATTCCAAGATCTGTCAATTATATGGAACTTTAAGATATCCTCTGCCGCAAATGTAATCTTGGTCTTTCTTTCCTGGGGCACCATCATAGTGATTGATGTAATTTCATGACTACACTTGAAGATGCCTTCAAGGTTCTATCAATTTTCTGGATTGACTGACCTGAGACAATGCCAAGGGTGTGTAAAAATGTCTTCAGAATAAAACATTTGAGGAATCTAAGGTTTAACTCATACCATATTTTAAGGAGCACTTATTTTCCACAAAATTTGTGGGAAAGTAGGGGGTGCATTTTATAATCTGGTGTATGGTCTGGCTTTGGCTGTGTGGGGGCGGCAGCAGTGGAGTGGGTCACTGGAGACAGTAGCAGGCTGAGGAGCTGTGGGAGCAGTGAATATCCCAGTGGAAGATTATACTCATCACCCATCGTTCCCCCCGCTGCATCGCAGTGTCCTTCTTCTGATACCAGCAGCTGACAGTGTGTGGAGTGGTGTGCATGTCAGTGATGTCATCATGTGCTCATGCTCTGATCAGATGCCGGTATGAGTAGGAGGATGATGCAATGCTGCAGGGAGAGCGATGGGAGGTCAGTATAATTGTTTTTTTTTTTTTAAGTGTTCACCATAATGGGTGCCCATATACCTGATTGAGACACATGGCTCACAAATACCAGGGTGTGGGGCACATACCAGAATGTGGGCTATATACCATGATGAGTGAGATATACCAGGATATGGACCAGTATATGGACCAAATATACTAGGATGAGAGACATATACCAGAATTGAGGACATATGTATATCAGGATGGGGAACATAAAACAGGATGGATGACATATATACCTGGAAGGGGTCAAGGATGGGGACAATACCTCATAACAGTGTCAGCAACAGATCCCCCCCATAACAGTGCGTCATGACCATATTTTTTGCTTCAAATATTTTCCCCTATTTTCCTCCACAACAATCTGGGTGAGTCTATATAGTCCGAAAAAAACAGTATTTTAGTTTGTTTTACACATATTTCTTTACACTTTGTTTTATATGTGCTGCTGTGTAGCTTTGCTGCTTTCAATCTGAATCTACAATATGCACATACCAATAAGAAGAAGGAACGACATTGCATAAACAGGTGTGTCCAAACTTCACCGCTACTATACTTTTTTTCTAGAGTCTTAAACAAATAAAATGTACATTGTAAATTGAACCATAATAAAAATAAAGTAGCAAAGAGAATCTGAAACTCTGAGGTCAGTATGGTGAAATAAGGTGACATTTTCTTTCTGTGGTCAAAAGAACAATATTTATAGAATAGAAGATGTTTTTTGGTCATTTTAGACCTTTTATAAAAAATAAAATTGAGTTTTACTACTGGGATAATGAGACGTGGAGCTGCCTTGGTGGAGACTGCAACCTTCATCACTTGTGGTGTGTAACCCATGTGTTGGTGATTGGTGAAAAATCCATGTCAAGGACATCACTGGACCGAACTTTTAAGCACCTGCCGAAACACTTGCTTATAAGCGCTCTACACTACAGTGACAGAGATTGCAGACTCCACTATTGCAGCTCTACTTTCCCTTATTTAGGTAGTCAGATTTCATAGTGTATATTTGAAAAAGGCCTAAAATGACTGAAATGTCATGTATTTTATATATATTGCTGTCTGGGCAGCACGGTGACTCAGTGGTTAGCAGTGCAGTCTTGCTGTACAGAGGTCCTGGGTTCAAATCCACAAGACAACTCAGCAAGGAGTTTGTATGTACTCCCTGTGTTTGTGTGGGTTTCCCCCAAACACTCCAGTTACCTCCCATACTCTAAAGATATACTGATAGGATGTTTAGATGCAAATGTATGTAAAGTGCTATGGAATTAATAGCACTTTATAAATGAATAAATATTATATTATATTATTTGGACCAAGGAAAGAAAATGGTGCCTTATTTCACTCTACTCACCTCAGTGCCAGATTATTTTTACTTTTGGATTGATACGATTTGGATCCTATCTAGGTACCTACACTTACCAGGAGGGCTGTATTTTCCTTCTACGAATAATAACAATAAGACACATGCAGGAATTGCCAATGTGATTATAGCTTTTCATTAACTGTATATGGGATGAACATTTTTGTATTCATATCCAAAATGTGGATTATTTCCTCTTAGCATTGGTGTAACTTGACGCTCATGAGTCCTGATGCGAAATCTCCAATGAGGTCCCTAATTATTGCAAATCTTTAATACCATTAGTCATTTCTATAGGCCAAAGGGACTTTTGGGCACCTTAGGATCCAGGGTCTGGGTACAATTGCAACCCCTACACCAGTTATAGTTATCCCCCTGCCTCTGAGTCTATAGTGGTATCATTTTCTTTCCTGTAGAAGTCAATGGAACTTGAAAAATGTAAATATTCAGCCTAAGGGCTCGCACCCACTTGTATATACAAAATTTTATTAGATTTTCATCTTGAGTAGTGAAATCTGTTTGGTTTTCCATATGTCATGTGATT
>JARQOC010000001.1:102555918-102628518 GCA_033576535.1 Allobates femoralis
TGTCAACCTCCTTCTAAGCTCCTTATTTTCCCTCTTGTGTCACTTCTAAAGACATTCTTGCTGGCCTGTCCCATTTGTCTTGGTCAAACAGAATCTTCTCTCCAAAAGACATATGGAAAGTGTTCACATCAATCTTTTTGCTGCTGTAAGGCAAGTAAGACACAAGGGGTGAATAACCAAAGAAGGCCAAATGACACGTGTACAGAAAAAAAGAATATATAAAATTGCAGTATATTAACATTGTAGTTTCCAACTCCTCATCAAGCAGAAACTCCTACAATATATTTCACCCTATATCTTCTGTATCCAATGCCTACTACAAAAATATGCAAATTTGCACTTCAATAAGGAAGTGGAGGAACTCCAGTGCCACCTTTAAGCAGCTCCTCAAAGTCATAATCGCTTTCCAACAAGCTTTTTAATATGACTAAGGGATTTGTGCCAGATCAGAACCCCAAACTACAGACGCTGCATTTCGGGGTAACTGCCCCTTATCAGTGTAGTGTGTGGGATATTCTGATCTGGCTGTGTGAGTGGGCTAAGACAAGGTCTGGGAACTTTCTCCACACACACTATACTGATGAGGGGCAGTTACCCCGAAACGCAGCGTCTGTAGTTTGGGGTTCTGATCTGGCACAAATCCCTTAGTCATATTAAAAAGCTTGTTGGAAAGTGATTATGACTTTGAAGAGCTGCTTAAAGGTGGCGCTGGAGTTCTTCCACTCCCTTACTGAAGTGCAAAGTTGCATATTTGTGGCGCCCCGCAACGAATGCGTCACAGGAGGGTATTGCATCCCAAACTGAAGATGCAATATTCTCTGACTAAGTAATGACATGGTTAACCTCCATACCCTACATGCACCATCAGAATAGAGGGCCAATAAGGTCCTGGTGGGCGGAGTGTAGGAGTAGAGTGTAGGAGAATGTTGGAGAGGAAGGAGAGAGAGAAGTGGTCGGGAGGAACGTAGGAGAAGAGGGCTCTGCACAGTTCCGTGCAGCCCTGCAGACCACCTATCGGTTGGCGCCATTACCCGGTGCCTAACAACTGGAACCTGGGCGAACATCTAACGCGTCAAAATATACCCGCGCCCATCCACAACCGGATCACTGGTTCCGAAGCTAGCAAGTTGTTCAGCAGTGCTTAGCAAACCAGGAGTGGAGGGACCGCTCTATAGGAGCACCCCACCGCAGCCGCAAATAGAGTCGTCTTGCCAGCGGAGTACCCACAGAAATTAATCTGGCTCCCCTCACACCGGGCTGTATACACAGGCAGGGAAATTGAAGTAGCCCCCTTGTACCCGAACTTGGCGCACTAAGGCGACATCCGCAACCCATCTAGAACAGGTTTAGAACGGAGGAACACCGTGGAGCTCTGAAACAACACCGGTCATTGCTGAGTCCACCCAGTCCGTTACCTGTTACCTGTATACCCTGTATCATCTACCGGTTGCAGTAAAAGTCCCGTTACAGAGAACACTGGTGTCTGTACTTCTTCAGAACTGTTTAACTCTGCATGCTAAGAGTAACAAAGCTGCCGCACAACCTCAGGTCCAGCTCCTGGACCCGGGGACTCCCACTCGTCCTGTGGGGAGCGTCCCATCTTGCTGCCGAACATCCCCTGGAGCCCCAAGCAGCGCCGGTGGAATCACCGGAATTCCCGCAGGTGGCGTCACGACAAGAATAACTAAACCTTATCTGTTCAGCCAACTACTATTGATCTGGACCACCGAGCCCCACAGCCGTAGGCGCGGAACCGTGACAGGGAGAAGAAAACGCCTGCGACGTGAAGACCCGGTTACGGTGAGTCATATTTACTAGAGGAGGGATGTGGCTGTAATCTCCTCACCTACTTAACTGTCTTCTTATGGTTGCAGGAAAACTTCTCTCCATAAGGTAGATAGTAAGTACCCAGACCTACTACAAAAATAAGAACTTTTGCTGTTGCCATCACAAGAGAAATAGCTACACAGGTTCTAAGGAGCTCCAGGTTTTTGTTGAGTAACACCAGCCCCAAAGACAGTCAGGTAGTTCCCATTCCAGTGATGTGATTATGCAGAATGCACCATAATTGTTTTTATTCATTGGAAGAGCTAAACTAAAATGATATGTTTCCATTATTATACAGTTTTATATCTTGTTTTCTCATCTTATGAAAGTAAGAAATTTACCTTGTGAATGCATTTTTGAGGGAAAAAAGATATTGGTTTCATCATTACGCAAATAGAGTTCAACATACAGTAGCTATCGGGCGCACATGGCTTCCCAGGCATAATTCACAACACACAATATGGAGGATGGATGGACTACAAATATGTTATTGAATCTCTGCAACTGGTAAGTCTTAAGGGCCCATGGGTCATTCCACATCAAGTTTTAAAAATCGTCCCCACTCGACCTTCTCCGATTTTGTTGAAAATTTATAAGGATGTACATGTATGTTTGAAAAGAGGTTCTGTAAATTTTTAGGGCCAGATCTCAAATACATTGGGCACTGTTGACCTTTCACTGGAGGTTCCACCAAGCCTGCGGCTTCAGCTAAGAGGATTTTGCAAACTTTGGCACATAGCCATTAGAGTTCTATACTGGCTATGATGCTGAAATTTGGCATACTAGCTCAACTTTTGCTGCTAAACACAATAAAATTATTACCGGCTATGACAAAACAATATTTCGGCCGCAATTTTGTGTCAAAGTAGCTTGAAAAACGCGTCGCATAAAATTTATGCCAAACTTTGCCCATATATAACTCAAGACCAAAAACCAATAGTAACTGGTGCTTTGCCCTGTACAACAAACATCTACATGACTTTGCATTGCTGCAATATCACGGTCACAGCATATGTATTTGTGGAAATATTCACACCCACATATGATGAAAAACTTAAAAAAAAACGAATTTTACCTATTTTTAGGTCAAATTTCTCAAAAAGGGTACCCCTAAAATATATTAATTCTGATATCATTAGAAAGAGCACATTTTTTTCTACAAGGATCATTGTACTTTATTTTGGAGTCTCTCAGTTTAAGAAAAGAAAAATGCCACTGAACATGGTGTTGTTTGTTAATACGCAATGAATGGTAACTGCACTATTCAAACCCTTGCGTTGGTCCATGGTGGTTATACCACAACCAATTCCCTAAGAATTGGTATTATAATCCTATTAAGAATTGTAATAATGGTGTCTTTTGAGAATTGGCAGCCCCATCACCTAGGAGCCATGGCCGATAGCCGCACAAGGCGAGCCGCGGGCGGTCTCTTTATCGCAGGTTCCGAAGCCTGAGGGTGGGTGTCTTTGCCTAGGATCCCAAGCCTAATATTGGGTATCTTTTGTTGGCTCCCAAGCCATAATGTTCAGTCTAAGTGGTCTGGAATTGTTGCTGAATTTGCAACATAATCGGTTCAGAGAAGCTGATGTTGAATTGGTTTTGAAAATTTCGAAACTTTGTAGCCATCACTACATCGCCAAGCATCAAAGTTGCTATCTGAAATTGCACCAGTTACTATTGGTTTTTGGTCTTGAGTTATATATGGGCAAAGTTTGGCATAAATTTTATGCAACGCATTTTTCAAGCTACTTTGACACAAAATTGCGGCTGAAATATTGTTTTGTCATAGCCGGTAATAATTTTATCGTGTTTAGCAGCAAAAGTTGAGCTAGTATGCCAAATTTCAGCATCATAGCCAGTATAGAACTCTAATGGCTATATGCCAAAGTTTGCAAAATCCTCTTAGCTGAAGCCGCAGGCTTGGTGGAACCTCCAGTGAAAGGTCAACAGTGCCCAATGTATTTGAGATCTGGCCCTAAAAATGTACAGAACCTCTTTTCAAACATACATGTACATCCTTATAAATTTTCAGCAAAATCGGAGAAGGTCGAGTGGGGACCACTGGTCCACTTGACATGGAATGACCCCCATTACACGTTACGATATTGTTGACAATATCGTTGGTACGTCACAGGTTTTGGGGCGGAGCATCGATGTCATAACGACGTCGTTGCATGTGACAGGTAGAATCAACCAACGATAATTCAGCTGATCGTTGATCGGAGGTTTTTGAACTGGATTATAAATCAGTCATTCATCGTTCGTTTAACCTGCAGCATCGGTGTGTGCGACACCTTCATAACAATATCGTTAACGACTTTGCCTATTCAGTACAGGAGGACGTAGGCAACCAAACTACCGCAAGTATGGTTCGCTTGCCATGGAATCGTTGCTGCATCATTCTCAATATCAGTACGTGTGACACCTCACTAGCGATTATTAAACATCGTTCCAGCGATTTAGGTCAAGTCGGATTGTTGGTTGGTTCGCCGATATATTGAAGCGTGTAACCCGGGCTATAGGTTTTGCTCATGAGTCTATTTATCTGTTCCGTTTAGGGCTCACATGACTGTTTTCTCTATCCAGGAAAAAATGGTCCAATTATGCTAATGAGATTCTGATCAGGCTCAGACCTGAGTTTGATCACAGTTCAATCAGAATTGGTTTTATTTCTTTCAGACGTAGAGAATAATAATATAAAAAAAAATCTTAATTGTCTCTATTCTGTTAGTGCGTGAAAATGAGACTGTGCTCGGATGTCTTCTGAGTGATTCTGATTTTTTTCATGAAGCCATAAACTTTAAGGTAATCCAAGGACATCATTGTGGTTACTATGGCAATGGTGTCCTCAGGTCAACTCCCCAGATTCCCAATCCTGCTGTCTGTATAAAGCAAAATGCTAAAAGGGGTGGGATTTGGCGCCTGCAGCGTAATGCTGTCAGATGCCCTCTGTAGGGCAGAGCACACAGCGCCTGCCCAGGCCGGAGAGAAATCTGCACAGGCACGGGAAAGAAGACGGGGTCGAGAGAAACAAAAGAGGAAGACCAGCAAGGTGGCGAGGCTCGGGAACAGAGTGAACACTCTTTGGACCGGTAAGTATTCATTTACATACACAGCGAGAAAGTTTATACACTAATTTTTAGGTGTACGGGGGGAAGGGGGTAGGGGGATTAGACCTACCTTCACAGAATGCAGCATGCTGAAGAAGGCACTTTTAGTTTAATAAGCCTTAGGGGGGAACAGAATCACTTTAAAAAGAAGTTATTCTTGGAGACAAATGCATACCATTCTGTATAGGACCTAAGATTGCAATGCTAGGGTGAACAGACGAGAAACATGGAGAGACGCTTCTCTTTGTTTATATCTAGCAATGATTATAATGAGCATCTAAGGAGCTAATAGTCTGAATAAGCGCTTACTTCATCTGTAAGGCTGGTTTCACATAACGATTTTTTTCCTGTCAGTGGGATCCTACTTTTTGTAGGACCTCATGGACAGGAAAGGACACCACAGGGGGTGACCTATTCTGTGTCTAGGTCCCGGTGTTTATAGGACCTGCAGTGATATCACAAGCCGATCGGGTCACATGACAGCAGTTACCACAGTAACTGCGGTCATGTGACCCGATGACGCTGCCGGGTTGTGACATCACCGCAGGTCCTGTAAGCACCCGGAGCTTGCTGGAGGCAGCGGTGGATCCCAGGTAGGTGAGATTTTTTATTTTTAACTCTTTCTTTTACTATATTTCACTTCTGCTATATTATACATTGCAGAAGTGAAATTAGAGAGTTAGGAGCAAATTTAGTGTACAGAGCATGCTCAGTAGACTAAAATCGGGTCCGAGGGACAATCAGCTGTTTCCTCGGACCCGCATTCATAGGCCCCCATGTTAACCCCCGAGGATCGGATCGGATTTGGGCTAGTTGCCATCCGATTTTGTGGGATCCGATTTTCGTCTGTGCCCAAAATCGGACACAAATCAGATCCCACAAAATCGCATTGCAATCAGGCCAAATCCGATCCGATCCAACCCCCATAGGATAAAATGGGGGCCAAATCGGATCCGTGGCTGTCCGATTTACATTGGACAGCTACGGATTGAAGAAAATCGCAATGTGAAATCAGCCTTAGGAGGGAAGCTGTCAATCACAGTCTATACTGTAAATCTGCACATTCTAGAGTAGCCTTTTATTGTGGCCAGCCTAAGGCACACCTGTACAATATTCATGCTGTCTAATCAGCAGTTTGATAAGCTACACCTGTGGGTTGGATGGATTACCTTGGTAAAGGAAATTGCTCACTTAGGCGGCCGTCACACGCATCAATTTAATGCACGATATCATTTAAGCGATCTGCGTTTTGATCGCTTAAAGTGATCCTAAACCCAGAACCTGACCCCCCTTATCTTTAGACCTGTCCCTGCACCCCCTCTTATCATTTCTAGCCATCCCTTTTGCAGAAAAAAATCGCTTTTGTAAAGTAAGAGAAAAGGTTGTAATACTTTGACCTGTGTGAGTTCTCTCTTTCTGTGGAAGCCGAGATGGGACGGGCCTGTCTGCTGCTGCCTGGTAAATATGCACGCCCAGGGGCGTAACTACAATAGGTGCAGGGGTTGCGATCGCACCCGGGCCCTGCAGGCTAGGGGGCCCCAAAAATCCCTTTGGCCCATAGAAAAATACTAATATTATTAAAGATTTGCAATAATTGGGGGCCCCGTTGGAGCTTTCGCATCGGGGCCCCTGGGCCTGAAGTTACGCCACTGTGCACGCCCCTCTCTGGTTCTAAGAGCCTGGCCGCGTCATGAAAGGGGGCGGGGCTCTGGCATGGCGCGATTTAGCCCCGCCCCTTTCATGACGCGGCCAGGCTCTTAGAAGCAGAGGGGGGCGTGCATATTTACCAGGCAGCAGCAGACAGGCCCGTCCCATCTCGGCTTCCACAGAAAGAGAGAACTCACACAGGTCAAAGTATTATAACCTTTTCTCTTACTTTACAAAAGTGATTTTTTCTGCAAAAGGGATGGCTAGAAATGATAAGAGGGGGTGCAGGGACAGGTCTAAAGATAAGGGGGGGTCAGTTTCTGGGTTTAGGATCACTTTAAGCGATATCGTTTGTGCATCGCTGCGTGTAATCAAGCGATTTTACAATGTAAAATCGCTTGATCGTGACATCGCAGATTTGTGAGCCGGAGCTCATATCAAGCGATAAACGCTTGATCAATCTGCTTTATCGTGGTGTGTGACACAACGATGAACGATCTCCCAGCGGCTGAGCCTATGCTGGGAGATGGTATCTATGGTAAAAATCGGGTTACTAAGCGCTGCGCGGCGCCTAGTAACCCGATGTGTACCATAGTTACCAGCGATCTCGCTGCTCCACATCGCTGGTGAGTCTGCCTGTGTGACAGCTCACCAGCGATATGAGCGATATTGTGCACGTGATCGCTAACAATATCGCTATCAAATATTGAAGCGTGTGACGGCCACCTAACACAAATTTAGGCCGAGGTCCTACTTGCGAGAGACATGTAAGAGAGTCACGTGAGTCTCACATCAAACCAACCGGCATGGCCGCCACTCTCCAGACAGGAGTGTGTCAGCTACATGTATTTGTATGAGGCTGACACGCTCCTGTTTGAAGAGCAGACTGCTAAGTCGGGTGATGCAAAGTGAAACTCGCGTACGTTTCTTGCATGTCTCTCGCAAGCTGGACCCCGTCCTTAGACAAATTTATGAATAATATTTGAGGGTAAAAGGCCTTGTATGTACATAGAAAAAGTCTTAGATCTTTGAGTTCAGCTCATGAAAAATGGAAGGAAAAACAAAAGTATTGCATTTGTATATTTGTTCACTATATAAGATGTCTCCAAATGACAGTAATGGTACCTTTACACGCCGCGACGGCAGGCTGGATACATCCCGCTACAGGCTACAAATGTAGCTTGTAGCGCCAATGTAGCCCGTCGTAGCGGCGTCTGAAGACGTGACGCTACAGCCGGCAACAGATACATCTGTTTCCTAGCTCTGCTCGAAAACTGATGGCTACATCGCCGATGGTAGCGAGCTGTATCGGCGTGTAAAGAAGCAACGGAAGGGAACTCTGGACACCCTGCGATGTAGCTGCAATGTAGCTAAGGCGTCACCTAGGCTCCGTGTTACCGCGCCCCATGTGCGATCATTGGTGGAAGCTGCTGCGTGCCGATTGGCCCATGCCTCACAGCCCTCCATCTTGGATGAGCTGTCCCTTCAGCACTACAGATACGCGCCGTATTCACGATCATACCGTAGTACAATTACGCGGCCCCAAACTTACGGTAAACCAAACCAAATGGCCCATGATCCTCATATACAGTGTGCACATCCTGTAAACACATAATGAATAATGCTGGACACAGCGGTCAAGTATGTGTTACGGACCGGCCTGCCTTATTGAACTGCAGATGCCGCATAAAAGTGTCCCTTGAGTGTCTGCGCGCAACTGAAACACTGATGCACGTATACACACACACCGCATTGAAGTCGAGTAGTCAGTACACAGCGCACAGGCTTGCTGTACGCATCGCTCTGTGGGTGTTGTACAGTAGGTGCCGCAGAAGTGCTTCGCCCGTGTCACTGCGCGTAGGACTAGTTCAAAGGGTGCGTGACCCGGAACGTGGCCGTAATGACGTAATTACGATAGTTTCGTTTTCACTCTGCCTGCAAGGTGCCAGCCCCTCCTCTGCACACACCATTGCAGTCATGGCGGCCGTTCACCGCGCTGCTACATGGGGGATGGCTGAACTCATCATACTAATTGACCACTGTGACCGGTATGATTACTGGGGTCACCGGCAGCACCGTCATCCCAAGCTGCGTAATCGCGCCACAATCCGGCGGATTCAGCGGGCTCTGCTGAATAAACTAGGGGTGGTGAGGGTCGCAAAAGCTGTGCAAAAGAAGATCGCGGACCTGAAGTCAAAATGCCCAGGCCGCATACTCGACATCCGTGCCAGGATTGCCAGGCTGCGTGGTGAGTACTTCAGAGGGCCACACATGATTTGTATTGTATGTAAGCACAACAAAAACATAAAAATTAGTTGACAAACATCCTAGGTATAGTGAGAGGGACACCGGCACACATGCAATGGGGGACAATATAGGCCGCACATTATAGATAGACTGCCTACACATCTGCCTACAACTAATGTTCATGTGGCACCCAAGATGACTCCACAGTGTTAGATGCCCTCCAACCAATTAACACACTAATGCCACATACATACGCCATACAGAATACATGAGATCATCCCATATATGAAATACAGCAAACACATATAACAAATATTGAACTGTCAATACATCTCAGAGCCTAAACAGTATGCTGACACATTAATTATTGTTTCATAATCTGCAGATGCTGAAGTTTCACCCGATGAGGCTCCCCACAACAGCCTGCAGGTGGCCCACCAACCCCACCGCGGCAAGAGGCAGCTGGCCCACCAACACCACCGCGGCAAGAGGCAGCTGGCCCACCAACACCACCGCGGCAAGAGGCAGCTGGCCCACCAACACCACCGCGGCAAGAGGCAGCTGGCCCACCAACACCACCGCGCCAAGAGCCAGCTGGCCCACCACCAACACCGCGTCAAGACACAGCTGGGCCACCATCCCCACAAGGGAATAGCCCCTCACCAGGGCATGAGGAGGAGGAGGACCATGATGAGCCTGCGTCGGTGGAGGCAGAGGTGGCTTTGCCTGGTCGCCAACATGAGGCTCTGGCTCAACCTCCAAATGCGGCTGGCTTGGATGATTATGGCGGTAAGTGATTTTAGTTTGATTCTAGGGGCGGAACACTGTAAGCAGTGTTGTTGCTAGTTGGGAAATGGGAAAGCTAAGCATTTCTGACATAATGTCCTTCACCCACTCTTGCAGATGGAGAACGTGCTGGAGCTGCGGGCTGGAGTGTCAGTGCCTCCCCATCACCCCCTGATAGTCAGGATGATGTTGCGCCCGAGGGTAAGGACAATATTGCTTGTGTGAACCTGACACAAACACCAGAGGTAGGATTCTGAAGTAATGATGTTTTTTCCCACACACAATACAGGTGTACCCACGATGGAGGACGTGGTGAGGGCCCACCACCAGTTTGCCCACCGACTGCAACGGGCCCTACAACGGGGAATCCAGGATCTCACCCGCCTGTCTGACATGGTGGATACCGTCCTGCAACATCAGGATGGCCAACATTGAGATCTCACCCCCCCGGAAACAAATGTGCTCCCCTGACCCCCAAATATGTTGTCCTTGTTGGACGTGGAACTTACAGACGTTGCCTGTTTGGCTTTTGATGTGGTTTTTTTTGTTGTTTTTGCCCCCGTTGGGCTCTTTTCTTATAGTGTCCCACTATCAGAAAAGGGGGATTGTGGGATGGCTAGGCCTTTGGCCCTTTCACCTATCCTGTCCCACATTGGGACCATCATGAGTGTGGATTAACCAGCCCTTTGCCTTCTGGACCTATCCTGTCCCACATTGGGACCATCATGAGTGTGGATTAACCAGCCCTTTGCCTTCTGGACCTATCCTGTCCCACATTGGGACCATCATGAGTGTGGATTAACCAGCCCTTTGCCTTCTGGACCTATCCTGTCCCACATTGGGACCATCAGGAGTGTGGATTAACCAGCCCTTTGCCTTCTGGACCTATCCTGTCCCACATTGGGACCATCAGGAGTGTGGATTAACCAGCCCTTTGCCTTCTGGACCTATCCTGTCCCACATTGGGACCATCAGGAGTGTGGATTAACCAGCCCTTTGCCTTCTGGACCTATCCTGTCCCACATTGGGACCATCAGGAGTGTGGATTAACCAGCCCTTTGACTTCTGGACCTATCCTGTCCCACATTGGGACCATCAGGAGTGTGGATTAACCAGCCCTTTGACTTCTGGACCTATCCTGTCCCACATTGGGACCATCAGGAGTGTGGGATGGCTACACCTATCTGGAAGCTGCATTCTGTGTATTGTGGCAAATGGCTTCCACACATGTATGTAGCAAATAAAATGTCTTGTTACCTTTTAATTTGGCTCCTTCATGTCACAACAAGAATATTGGGGGGGGAAACATGTTCAACAGGTAAATATCTCACACACATTACCACACCTCTTTGTGAATGTGCTACCACAGTACAAAGGAACCTATGGTCGTCCTACTCTGAGGCCATTGGCCCATATTGTGTGGCTTGGCCCAAACTATATTGTGAACAACACCATTTACCCACGCTGCCCCCCCCCAAGCCATAACCCAAAAAAAAAATACACAATTGAGTATGATCAAAAATTTAATCCAGTCAGAATGGGAAAGTAAAAAACAAATCATATGAAGCAATTCTGCTAAAAAGTCTTACAAAAAACTAAGGTAAAAAAAAAGGAGGTTCCTCCAGATGCAAAAGTCCAGAGTGCCAATTCGGAGCATTGGCTACTAGTGTCAAACTTCTTCATCTTCTGTCGGCTCTGACAATGCCCGCTCCCCCCTCCTCACAGGGCAGCCCCGACCTGCCCGAGAACGTCTGGATGTACGACGATGTGTTGGGGGGGGATGGGGTGACTGTGGCGGGGCCGGTCTTCTCACGGGCCGAGATGGGGCAGCTGGGGAAAGGGGCCATAACGTGTGTTGCATGGGGGGTGGGACGTGGCATCCCCATTGAAGGGCCCCATCTTCGGCAGCATCAGCGGCATTGTTGAAGACCCTCAGAAGGATCTTTTCTTGGAGCGGCTCCATCCCTCGCATTCTGTCGCTCATGTAGAGGGCGGTGCTGTCGATGTGGGTCCACTGTTCGTCCAACAGCACGCGTCGGGCCCAGGTGCCCAGCTCCGTCTCTGGTGGTGCTGGACGTCGCCGCCGACGGATCCTGGAGCTGGGCCCTGGGGCCGGACCCACATCACTCGCCCCGCCCTCCTGCTGAGCCCCAGATGTCATGGGCTGAGCATCATCAGCGACAGAATGCTCCGCAATGGAGCCGTCCTCTTCTGGGGCCTGTTGGGGGGAGAGAAAAAAAAACAAACATTAGTGAGGGCAAGGACCACACCATACCATGGACACAGGACACAATATACCACTCCCACTAAACTAAAACCAAAAACAAAATATCTTGAAGGAATCCACAAACACCAAACCACCAAACGTTAAAGACACCAAAACCTGTACTGCGCCTGGAGACTCACCTCTATGATTCCAGGTACTCAGCACAATACAGAATTAGGTGTCAGTCAGACAGCCGTAACCCAATTAGTACATGTCACCACAACACCTTGATACTGGGGGCTGTCCTGGCCAAAGACAGATATTGGCCACCTTCGCATTTTGACTACTAATATGATGTCAAACCATCAAACCTTCAAATCACTATAACCCACTTGCACCAGAGCCAACACACATGTGTGGCAGCACCATTTAGTAGATGCCACTATGTGCCTCTTTCATTTAAACCCAAAAACAATTTTTACAACCTTACATATGTAATTTATCCAGTTTCGATATTTGGGGGAGATGCTACTTTGGAATACGGCTCTCTGCGTCAAATTTACATAATCCAAAATCATGGAAGGAGGCAGATTTAAAGACAGAAAAAGGTTTCCCACACCAAGCCGGAAAATGTGTCAAAAGTGTGCTAGTTAAGGATTTGCAAAACCACACATGTGAAGGAAACATTGTGGGGCAACACTGTAACACGATTACCCACCTCCTGTGGCGCAGATGGTGATTCATCCGGGCCTACATGGGACGCAGCAACGGGGCGGTTGGTGGTCGTTGCACGCGAGCTCCCCTCGCCCAAGATGAACGTGAAGAGTGGATAGTACCATAGGGTAGGTGATGGTACCTCCTCAGCTCCAGCTCCTGAGCGACCATGCAGGTATTCATTGTGAGCCCGCATGAACGACTGCCGCATGTTTTTAATTTTTAATGCCACCGCATGCTGGTCCCAACTCTTGCCTACCCTTGGCTCCAACCGATTGGCTAGAGCCACAAGAGTCCTGTAGGCCTCGGACCTCGCTGCCTGATTTTTATATTGAGGCAGCGAGCTGCGCCACAAACATTCGTGCCGCTGATACTCCGTGAGAAGCTGGGTTTCAAATTCCACAGTACACCTCAGCATCTGGGGAAGACAAAACACAGCCAAACCAGACCGTCACGACACAAGCCATATCGATCTGTAAAAACCTTTTGAACATGATTTACATGCTCATAAGGTTCTCATATGTACATTATAGGCAGCAAAATGTTTGATTACAACTTGCCCTATGTGTGGCATTTTCACAATGTCACACCGCTCCCAAGTAAAAGACATGTGTGACAAAATTAACCATGTCAGGTAATCTGTGCCCACCTAAACATGTGTTCAACATGATTTAAGAACCCACTGTCCCTATTAAAAAAACCTGGACACGGTGTGTGCGTACATACCTCTAGCCCAACATGTGAGCAAACACATTGTGTGCTAGCTACTACCTTTGTACTGAGCAAAATGGTTAACATTAAGCAGATGAGAAAGGAGGGCGTGGTATGTGCCAACACTGCACATACTACATGTAATGTGCAAACACATCATCATGTTGTTGTTTCACCATCCATGGGACTACAATTGTAACAGAGGTAACAAGAATCCCTGCAATGAAGGAACCAATAATTGCACACATCAAATGCTGATGTGCATGACAGTTCTAAATGTCAACTTTATATGTTGGACTAAAAAATAACATCAAAGGCCCAATCTATACGCACACAATACAAGTAGAGGCAATACCTGGCTATTGCCATACAATAGACTAACTGAGCCATCTGTATAATTAGAGGGCAAAAATTAAAGGCCGTATCAAACATGCCCATACACACATTGCCTAAGCGGCCGGCAAAAGAAGCATCAGCGTTCCGTGCACTTTAATAGAAACCGCTAAAGAGGCTTACCGTCAGAGCAGCAGAAGATAAGCAGGACACTAGTAGCTCAATGCACATCGACCTCTGGACAAGGTGTCGTGGCCATTGGCCTGGCTTTATAGGACGGCAAACCAATCACAGCGGACACAATGACGCACAGCGTAATGGGACACCTGGGGGCGCAATTAACTTCCGCTAATTGGTGGAGATCGCTGAATCGTGATAGGTTGGCGGCCCTTGAAAAGCTGCGCATTCCGGCAAACATTACGCTTGCTGGCCAGACCCATTAAGTAAGTATCTGTGGACACACATGGAAATTGCGGGGTGTGGGGTGCATATGTTGGTGTTATTTGCGACCGCAGAACACTGTTTGAGCAGAGTGTATAGGGGTTTGTATTGCTGGGGACGATATAGTGTACTGTGTGGACTTGGAGTAGGCATTTTGTTTGGTGCTTCCAAAGTTTTGAACACATACATTGCTGTGTTTGTCTCCAGACACCATACAGGAGATTGGCTGCAGGACTGTAGACAGAAATGTGTTACTCCTGTCACCTGGATCAATTTCTGCATACTGGTTGTGGGCAATGGAGACTGGGTCCAACGGGGATAGGATGACACATGGCTTGGAGGTGTGGCACTCCAGACATAACATAGATGTTTCGGACAAATGCGACCTGGAAAAACATATGTAACCATGGGTACCCAACCTCACTCATGTGCAACGTTGTTGGCTTCTTGTAAGCTTACTTGACCAGGCTATCGGGGTACATATTGTTTGTTTAACATCCCATATTAGGAAATGGCCACATTTTGATTATGGTCTGTGTAATGCCATCTGTAAATTTGTTATCATACATTATTGGTGACACATGTCCCTTTCTAACTCGCCTAGGTGCAGATGTTTTACTTTGACAAACTCCCATAGAAGTTGATGTAGAGGAGGCCATTATCATTGGGCGTCTTCCATTTTGATTGGGGTGACTACTGGGTGTTTGCCTTTCCTGGCTTCAGGGATGTGTTTTATGGCCTGACGCAAGTTCCCCTCCAGTTGGCTATAGTGTGTCATCAAAAATAGGTGTGGCTTGCTTAACCTGCTGACATGCCCACATATTTTTCTATGTACTCATGTTGTGGTTTCTCATCTACAGGTGCTGATATTGAGGATGCAGAATATCCATGACCGCAATGTTATCGTGGCTGCCGCAGTGGTGGAAGAGCAAATGTGGCTTCAGGATCGGTATGAAAGGTTGATGAGGCGCAGACAGCGGCGCTTGTGGACCCGGGATTGGCTTCGCAGGCGGGAAACCCGGGGCCACATGCTGCTGTTGCGGGAGCTGGAGATTAACTGTCCTGATGATTACCGAAACTATCTCCGTATGCCCGAGGACTGTTTCACCTTCCTATTGGAGCGTGTTGGGCCAATGATAGCGCGTCAGGACACTATAATGCGGCCATCAGTATCAGCTGCTGAGCGGTTGGCGATCACTTTGCGGTTCCTGGCTACAGGGCAGTCCATGACATCACTCACATACATGTCACGTGTCTCCCTGCCCCTGCTGAGCCGCCTGATCCCTGAAACGTGTTGGGCCATCTGGAGAGCTCTGCAGCCAGCCTACATGAAAATGCCTGAAACAGCCGCAGAATGGCTGGAAGTAGGCCGAGGATTTGAAACCCGGTGGAACTTCCCCAACTGTGGCGGGGCATTGGATGGTAAGCACGTGAGGATTACCAAACCTGCCAACTCTGGCTCTTTGTTTTTCAATTACAAAGGGTATTGTAGTATAATCCTCATGGCTGTAGTAGATGCGCACTATGAGTTCCTCTACGTGGATGTTGGAATGAACGGTCGCAACTCAGATGGGGGGGTGTTTGCACGCAGCTCCTTGGCAACACTACTAGGGAGTGGTGGGCTAAACTTACCCTCAAATGAGCACACGACCGAACATCTCAACTTTGCTTTTGTGGCGGATGAAGCATTCCCACTTCAGGAGCACCTACTGCGGCCATATCCACAGAGGGCCCTTACTTCTGAGAGACGCATTTTCAACTACCGGCTATCCCGGGCCCGCCGTGTAGTTGAAAATGCGTTTGGGATAATGGCCAATAGATTCCGGGTTTTTCATACGACTATACATATGAAACCGGAGTCTATTGACGCGGTAGTGGTGGCCTGCTGTGTGCTGCATAACTTCCTGCGTCGTAGGGATAGGGCATCATACACGCCAGGAGGTTATGTAGATAATGCCGACGCTACAACAGGGGAGCTCCGTCCAGGGTCTTGGCGTGATGAGGGCCATGTGATTCTGCCACTCCAGCCGCAGAGCCATGGCCGCACTCGGCGGGAGGCCAGGGACAGTAGAGACGCTTACTGCTCCTACTTCAATGGGTCTGGTGCAGTGAGCTGGCAGGACCAGGCCATGTAGTGTGGCTTGTTCTGGGAGGTGTATTTAACTTTGCAATGGAGGTGACAGCAGGGTAGCTGCACCCCTTTTCTTTTGTGTTTAACATTTTCATGATCTTTGTTTTCCTAATGTGCATGATGTTTCGTTAGTTAGTTAGTTAGTTAGTTAGTTAG
The DNA here is from genome assembly GCA_033576535.1 of Allobates femoralis. Lineage (NCBI taxonomy): Eukaryota > Metazoa > Chordata > Amphibia > Anura > Aromobatidae > Allobates > Allobates femoralis. Next base: position 102,572,228 of record JARQOC010000001.1, read on the forward strand.
TTAGTTAGTTAGTTAGTTTATGATTTTTAAAAATTGTTTGCTGCTGCACAGGTTCCAATGTGGGGTCAATTTGTTGTCTCTGCAATGTGTTGGCAGATTGTGACATGCACTTTACTTGTCCATTTTATTTTGATGTATGTTTTTTTTTAAATTGTAATCCAAGGTCACGATGAATTAATTTGATTTATAAAATACTATTTTGGATCCAAACAAATGTGTGAGCCTGATTACTTGGTGGAGGAGGGAAATGTGATGAAGTTTATGGTGGGGGCCTGGGATGTCATAGCCACCTATTGGCTGGGATTGTGCAGACAATATGTGTGGGTAGCCATGTTTTTTGCCCAGTCTTTTGGCTAACAGTGTTTGTGGCCATTGTGCGTACATGAGCCTTTATTTTGTTGTAGGCAGAGGGTCCCCTGCACACAGCACATTGATGCAGGACATATTCTTCTCAGGTGTTTTCAAATACACTGGCACACAGACCTTTCACAGGTTTGCTAGGGAGCAGTTCCACTACATTCACATCTGTTGCCAGATATATATGAACACCATTCAGCCTGTATTCCAACATAGTTAGCCATAGTTGACACAGATACAATTTACACAGAGAACGCACATACTGTGTGTTGTAAGCCGCTAATGTGTGTCGCAGAAACGCACCTCGCCGCAATCTACACACGCCGCTGTCACAAGCGCTGATCGTGCGTGACAGGGCAAACACTTGTACTACGTACACATAGCCCCGGAACCGCTACTTTTATGCACACTGGGTATGTGACTGGCCACCGCTCCTGGGTGACGCTTTAACATCGGTTTAGATGCATTCGCCACACTCCGCCATGTCACAACCGCTTATTCCGTGCTTCACTCCGCTCACTAGTACGTCACGTCTCGGCCATCCTCCCTTTCCGTCGTGCCCAATCACAACTCCGTAGTGTTGGCCAATGGTTGTGGTTTGGGCGCGGCGTACAGGACTGTGGCACGCCTATTTGTTTTACGTCCTGCCTTTGTTGCTCCCACATCACCCTGTGGTGGCGGCGTGTGAAGCGGGTACGCTAAGCAACAGCTGGCTACTTGAGACACCCGGCGATGTAGCTAGCTATAGATGTAGCGTGGCGTAGCGCACCTTGTGGCGGCGTGTAAAGAGGTGCGTTGACCGTTTGTAACCGTTTGAGCGTGCTCGTGCACGTGAAGTAGCGGGATGTATCCAGCCTGCCGTCGCGGCGTGTAAAGGTACCATAAGGCTCACAAGAATGTCAGGTCTCCTATTTGGGACGCAAGTCAAAATGTGGCAATCTTGAAACAGAACTCGTAGAGATGGAAAAGGTGATGTCAAACACACGTGAAACATTTTAGCATAGTTTAGACCAGCCTGCTGGAAAGACATTTTCATTATGGTTTCTCTTGGATCAGAGTTGAATATTGAAATTGACAGCTGGCTATGCTCACCTGCTGATCTGTACCATTGCTCATGGTATTAAAATGGATTGCAAGTACGGTATCATATTTGTGTGGAAAATGCATTTAACCTTGTATTTTTAATCTTTTTATATAGCAGTGTAGCAAAAAAATACAAAAAGGCAATGGTTAACTTAAAAAGAAATCCTACAGAAAATCTTGAGCAAGAAGAAGCTGCACATATGTGTTTTTAATAGCTTAGAAATTGCTCTGAATTACTCTGCTAAATAACCCCATAGAGAGTGTGGCACCCCAGAGTCCGGTTGCCATGATGTTCTCACCTCCCTCGGGGTTGGGCCATGCTTGGAAGCAAGGTAGGGTATCCACATCAGGTAACTGACAGTACACAACACCTTCCTGCATCTGGCCCAGTTGGGGAGGTCTAACCCGGGTTCAAGTGAGTCTCGCCTATAAATTCTGGCTGTGGGCGGGGTTTGTTGGTTCAGTTCCTAGGAGGATTATGGAAGACATCCTGCGATCTGGAGCGGAGTCATGCGAGGATGCTCACTAGCCAGCTTGAGGGATTCATGAGCAAGGGTCTGAGGAGAGGAATTGGCCTGGGGAAAGGAGCCTGTTAACGGTTCACCCCAGAGCGGAGGTTACTTATCTCTGGCTGCTGCTATAATGCAGCAGACATAACATGTTTTAAAAATAATGGTGACTGGTAAATAGATACAGAACCAAACTATATTTATATGTGGCACCCTGGCACCCTGGTTGGGGCACTACAGAACTCTTAGTGCACAAATGGAATGTACACAGCAAGCAGAACTCACTACTAAAACACCTTTTACACCCCCTTTTCACCCCAGGCCTCTAGGGGGAGCTCCACTGGTTACCTTAGGCCAGTTCCCCCTATAAATACAGGTCCTGGAGGGAGAAACGGCGGAGTGTGCAGTCACTTTAGAACTGTGAACAGCTAGGAGAGCTGACCTGGTACTGGTGCCACACTAGGCCCATACCAGCACACCCGGAAAGTGAGAGACTCTCGAAACAAGAGTCATAGGAACAGGAGGCAAATACCTACAGGGACAGAGGAGTTACCACAACTCACCCTAACAATCCGGTCACTGGGTCCGAGCTGCAGGAGCCACATCGCAGGCTGCAGAGAAACCAGCACCTTCACAAGGGAGTTTAGCTCCCTGTATACCTGAAGCACCACCAGATGAGAGCCCGGAAAAGGTGAGGTAGCACACCTAACCCCCTTTATAGTGCCCTCAGTGCAGCAAACTCAGGTGAAACACGTCCCACCAGAACGTGCAACCCGGTATATACAAGGAAGCCTACACCACTGCTTGCTGTGGAACCTCCAGGAGTGCCCACTTCAGCACCCGGTCGAGTGTACCTGTTGTCACCAGTAAAGGTACTAAAAGACTGTATGTGTCCGTGCATTATTCCTGGACTAACCCGCAGTAACTACTGAGCTGCTGTATTCCATCGAGTGCAGCACCTGGCTCCGGGGACACCTGCTCATCCTGTGGGGAGCATCCCATCAAGCTGCCGCACACCCCCCGGAGGCCCAAGCAGCACCGCCGGTGCATTCACCGGACTCCCACAGGTGGCGTCACGACAAACAAGAATCATCCCAATCCTACAATCCCCTTTTTGATCTGACCACCGAGTCCCACAGCCTCAGGCACGGAACCGTGACGAGGGAATCATCGCCTGAGACGTGAGCATCCGGCAACGATGAGTCATATATTTATTTACATTTTCATTATTGGAACAGAAGTGACCTTACTATATAGATACAGAAACAGAACCGAGCTTACTACATCGATACATACACAGAACCAAGCTTATTCTAGAGATAAGGGAACAGAACCAAGCTCAGTACATAAATAAGGGACCAGAACCAAGCTTACTAGAGAAATAATGGAACAGAAACAATCTTATTACATAGATACAAGTACAGAACTGAGCTTATTACATAAATGGGGGAACAAAACAGAACTTGCATACATACTGGAAGAGAACCAAACTTACTATATAGATTCAGAAATAGAACGAAGTTGACCGCTTAAATACAAAAACAGAATCAAGTTTACTCCATAGATAAGGAAACAGAACTGAGCTTATTACATAGATAAGAGAACAGAACCGAGCTTACTACATAGATACTGGAAGAGAAAAGAGCTTTCTACATAAATGGGGCAAACAAAACAGTTTACTTCATAGATACAGGAATAAAACCGTCCATTTAAATAGATATGGGAACAGAACCAAGATTACTACAATCATGGGGGAAAGGAAGAGAGTTTACTTCATAGATATGGCTAAAGAACCGAGCTTGCAACATAGATATGGATACAGTACTGAGCTTACTATATTAATTGGGGAAAAGAAAATAGCTTACTACATAGATATGGCTACAGAACCGAATTTACTACATAGATATGGCTACAGAACCGAGCTTACTACATAGATATGGACACAGAAACAATCTTACTACATAGATACGAGAACAGAACTGAGCTTATTACAAAATGGGGGAACAAAACAAAACTTACTACATATGTGCTGGAACAAAACTTCACAGATACAGGAACAGAAAGAACTAAGCTTACTGCTTAAATACAAAAACAGAACCAGGTTTACTACATAGATAAGTCTATAGAACCAAGCTTACTACAGAGATAAGGCAACAGAACCAAGCTTACTGCATAGATAAAGGACAGAACTAAGCAGTGGAACAGAACCATGTATTTCCTCCTGTTTGTGGTGTGCTGGGGTTCCTTCTAATACTAGATCAATACAGGTACAGATCAAAGCTTACTACACAAACAGAAGAACAAAACAGAGCTTTATAGATACGGGAATAAAATCATGCTTACTAAATAGATATGGGAACAGAACCAAGCTTACTACAATAATAGGGGGAACAAAAGAGAGTTTACTACATAGATATGAATACAGAACCGAGCTTACTAACTAAATGATGGGGGAACGGAACAGCTTTCTACATAAATACAGGAACAAAACCAAGCATATCATATACAGTAGATACAGGAACAGAACAGACCTTACTACATAGATATGGATACAGAACCGAGCTCACTGCTCAATGAATTAATCATCTTCCTTAGAGCCCAGTGTCATTGTGGAGCCCCAAGGGACGTGGGGTACTCGGTACCGGACCGATCTGCTGCTGGGGATGTCACTGGTGGCCTGGTCCGGACCGTGTCCCTGGCCCAGCACAATAAAAGGGGAATATTTACAAGGGATTATGTCACGGGTGACGCCACCCACTTGGTGCGGCCAGTGATGGGGCCGCCGCTGCTGCAGAACCTCCGGGGGTGATGTGAGGGCAGCGGAGGTGGTATAGTTCCAGTGGGGGGAACTGTATCCCCCGGGGCAGTACAGGGTTAAAGTCTATTGGGGTTATAGATGGTGGAAGAGTTGGATGACACACACACTCACGTTTAGTTGATACTGTAATTCCCTTCTTGTCCTGATGCTGCAGAGCTGACAGGCTGGATCTGCAGGGAGGAATTGTCTCTGTGCTGAATCTGGAGCAAAGGTCGCAATCACTACACAGACTCCAAAGTTGTTTTCCAAGGCTTTACTGCAGATATTATTGCAGATTATAGTCCACGGAGTCTGTAATGGAGCTGGGCTCTCTCCCCACACCCTGTCCGGGTCGTTGGCCTCCTTGTGCTGCACTGTGTGTGTGTCCTGAGCTGCTGCTTTGAGCTAAGCTGCTGGGATTCCTCACGTCTCTCTCTGCATGCTGCTGGTACCACTTGGCTAGGCAACTTGGGTCCTCTATGCTGCACTGACCCCTCCGTGTTGCTTCACTCTGGTACTAGGGGTATCTAGAGATCCCGCTGTTCCTGGATTCGCTGTGCTGTGGGTGCCAGACACAGTACCGGATCCGGTGTCCGTCTCTCTGTGCGTACTTCTGGGCAAGTGATGGTATCACTCCAGCTCCCAGACGTGTTCCTCTGTCTTTTAGTCTCCTGCTTCTCTGACCCTTGCTAGGTCTGCACTGAGCTAACTCTGCTCTGTCCTCTTCACAGCCCTGCTGTGAGCTGAACTCAGCTTTTCCTCATGGACAAGAGTATATATGGAAGCAGGAGGTGCTCCCTCTATTGCCCAGAGGTGGTAGTGTTTGTCAGTGTGTAGTGGGGGAGAGAACCCATGTGATGTTATTGTGGCACATTAACCCATGGGGTGCCACATCATACTAATACCAATACTGATGTTTGGAAGTGGGAACAGCTTGGTGTGTGCGTTCTTTCTTTCTTTCAGTCTTCTTGGGAATGATGCAACATGTTTTTCACACCTGGATTTGACGAACCTCTGCCATTCTTCATTGCAGATCTTCTCCAGTTCTCCAATTTTCAGGTCTCTCCAGAGATGCTCAATTGGGATTAGGTCAGGGCTCTGGCTGGGCCAGTCAAGAATGGTCACAGAGTTGTTCTAAAGCCACTTCTTTGTTATTTTAGGTATGTGCTTAGGGTCATTGTCTTATTGGAAGGTGACCCTTCGGCCAAGTCTGAGGTCCAGAGCACTTCTGGAAGAGGTGTTCATCCAGAATATCTCTGTACTTGGCCACGTTCATGTTTCCTTCTATTGCAACCAGTCATCCTGTCCCTGCAGCTGAAAAACACCCCCATAGCATGATACTGCCACCACCATGTGTTACTGTTGGCATTGTATTGGGCAGGTGATGAGCAGTGACTGGTCTTCTCCACACATACTGCTTAGATTATCATCAAAAAGTTCTATCTTTGTCTCATCACTCCAGAGAATCTTATTTCTCATATTCAGGGAGTCCTTCATGTGTTTATTTTTGCAAACTCTATGAGGGCTTTCATGTGTCTTACACTGAGGAGAGGCTTCCATCGGGCCACTCTGCCATAAAGGCTCAACTGGTGGAGGACTGCAATGATAGTTGACTGTGAGCAATTTTCTCCTGTCTCCATACTGCATCTCTGAAGCTCAGCCACCGTGATCTTGGGGTTCTTCTTTACCTCTCTCACAAAGGCTCTTCTCCTATGATTGCTCAGTTTGACTGGGTGGCCAGGTCTAGGAAGACTTCTGGTGGTCCCAGACTTCTTCCATTTAAGGATTATGGAGGCCTCTGTGCTCTTAGGAATCTTGAGTACTGCAGCAATTCTTTTGTAACCTTGGCTAGATCTGTGCCTTGTCAGAATTCTGTCTCTGAGCTCCTTGGGCAGTTCCTTTGACCTCATGATTCTCATTTGGTATGACATGCACTGTGAGCTGTGAGGTCTTATATAGACAGGTGTATGCCTTACCAAAACAAGTCCTATCAGTTTAGTTAAACACAGTAAGACTCCAATGAAGGAATAGAACCATTTCAAAGGAAATGGACAGCACATGACTTAAATATCTGTGCTTGAGCAAAAGGTCTGAATACTTAGACCGTGTGATATTTCAGTTTTTATTTTTTAATAAATAAAAATTTTTACATTTCTGTTTTTTTCAGTCAAGATGGGGTGCAGAGTGTACATTAATGAGAAATAAAATTAACTTTATTGAATTTACCAAATGGCTGCAATGAAACAAAGAGGGAAAAATTTAAAGGGGCATGAATACTTTCCATAGTCACTGTATGTAATCCCTGTTCCAGGTTGGATGACCATAAGTCTTTAAACTTTGGAGAGGAGGAATACCTTAGTTCCCTAAAAGCACTCATAGTGTCTAGAGAGGATGCCTGGAGTGCAGGAGTAGTACTCAGCCAGAAGTAAGTCACAAATGCTAGCTCTGCACCTAAATGAAGATGAGAGGGAGTGGAAACTTGGAGGCCTGTTAAAGGATGAGGATCCTGTGTGGTGTAAGATTTGCCATCATGCCAGTACTTGACTCCTGCCTAGACAACGGATGGACTTGCTGCCATGCACTCCTCATTAGACCAATGCCCTTAATCTGCTGCAATATGGATCTGTGTCATGGGATATGCAATACATGCACTATCTGCTGCTGTTAAGTAAAAGTTTACGTATGGTTTAACATCACACCTGCCTGCTATCTCTCTCCTGTCTCTCTCACTGATACAAAACATCATAGGGAATGAACCTAATTCCATCACAAATGAGGGAATTGTAACCTGCAGAGTTAACCCCCGCATGCCTTTACCACTTTACCACTGTCCCCAGGGCCACAGACACTGAGCATGGCCATCACCACTAGTGACAGGATCTGATCGCTGCTCTGTGACTGAGTATCCTGACCCTGGTATGCAACAAATGCCCCTCTGTGAAATATGCACATTTTCTTTTCAGGAAGGAAGTAGATGAACTCTAGTGCCACCAATTGGAAGTATCAACCCTAAAAATCAAAAATTGCAATTTAACAAACCTTGTTATATGACTTGGGATATTTGCTAGATCAGAATCCCAATTTGCAGACGCAGTGTTTTGGGGTGATTGCCCCTCAGTGCAAAGTATGGGATCTGGTCTGGCTGTATGAGAGGCTAAGGCCGGCTTCAGACTGCGTGTCTGATCCGATCCGTAGCTGTCCGCTTGAGGCAGACAGCCGCGGACCGGATCAGCACACAGGACCGGGGGGCTATTATGCCCTCTGATCCTGTGTGCAGCCGCACTTAGTTCCTGCTGCTGATAGTTGAGGACCGCGGGCGCCGCGGTCCTGACCTGTCAGCGCCTGCAGCTGCGTGCGGCTGCACACAGGATCGGAGGGCATAATAGCCCCCCGGTCCTGTGTGCTGATCCGGTCCGCGGCTGTCTGCCTCAAGCGGACAGCTACGGATCGGATCAGACACGCAGTCTGAAGCCGGCCTAAGACGTGGTCTAAGGTGAAAGCTTTTCTCCTTGTAGGAGTGTCTGGACCAAATTAATTAGATTTACATTGATGCAAATGGAAATAATTGCATCGTTTTTATCAGTTTCAGATTTTGACAATTATTTGCGGACAAATGATGAAAAATTTAAAAAATAAACTATTTTTTCTGGCAGTTTTTGTCATCTATGCATGGGTGGATTAAGACTAGCCAGGGCCCTGGGCTGTTTGAAAAGTGAGGGCCCCCACCCCAACTCAATGTATCGTGTGACATGTCACATGATCATCTTTTGATAGATCATGTGATTGGCCATGTGATTAACACCCAGGTGCAGAACCATAAAAGAAAAAAACGAGAAAAACAGTGATGCACTTAGCATGCCACACAGTTTTTTCCCACATATATACAGCACTATCCATATAGCTATACATAATAGAGCAGGGGTGGGAAATTAATTTATCACAGCCCCCAGTATTACAGCAGGAGGCCGCACGCAGACCCAGTATTACAGCAGGAGGCTGCACATAGTCCCCAACACACAACAGGAGGACACACACAGCCCCAAGTATTACAGCAGAATGCCCCACATAGCCCATAGCACACAGCAGGAGGCCATACATAGTCCCCATCACACAGTAGGAGGCCGCACATTGTTCCCAGCACACATCATGAGACTGCATGTAGCTCCTAGCACAAAGCAGGAGGCTGCCCATAGCCCCCAGCATGCAACAGAAGGCCACATAAGCTGTGCCTCACATAGCCCCTGTAGGAAGTCTGTGCTCACATAGCCCCCTGTATACAAGCTGCTCCCAACATAGCTACTAGTATACTGCCTCTGCACCACAGAGACTGCAGTATACAGGCTGGACCCCACATAGCCACCAGTATACAGTCTGGGCCCAACATAGCCCCATGTATACATGCTGTGCCCCACATAGCCACCCAGGGGCGGAACTACCGTGGTGCAGCTGGTGCAGCTGCACCAGGGCCCCGACCAGCTAGGGGGCCCCTGGAGCTCCAGCGGCAGTTCCGTTCCCCTGACTGGCCCTGCGCGAGATCCCCCGGGGGCCCCGACACTTTGGGGCCAAACCCACTAAGCCCCGCCCCCATACCCCCCCCCCGGGCGCTATAGGGGGGCCCGGACGCAAAGAGGGGGGTCCACTGGTCCCCTGAGCGTCCCCACATGTACTAGGGGGCCCCTGACCGCTGGCCCCACACGCTATCCTCGGGGCCCCCTTACTGCTGCCTCCCCCCTCTCTCCATTACCGGCAGTCGCGCTGATCTGCCTGTCACGTGGGCTGTAGCCGGCGCCGCTCTATTTCCTGTATCGCGCCGGCTGCAGCATCACACCACATGACAGGCTGCGGCCCGCTCAGCGCGACTGCCTGTCGGTATTGGAGGGGGACGCAGCACTAAAGGAGGCAGCGGTAAGGGGGCCCGAGGATAGCGTCAGGGACCCCCTTGAAAGATGTGGGGGTGCTCAGGGGCCAATTAGGGTGGGGGCAGCTCTCATGGGCCCCCCCCCAGGATGAGTGTGGGGGCAGCTCTCAGCTCTCATGGGCCCCTGAGGCTGAGGTGTGGGGGCAGCACTCAGGGGCCCCCCCCCAGGATGAGTGTGGGGGTGTGGCGCCCCGCAACGAGTGCGTCACAAGGGAGTATTGCAGCCGCAATATTCTCTAGACAAAGCAGTGCAATGGTTAACTCAGAGATCCAACCCAACATACAACACCTAGAACAGGGGACCAATCATAGGTCCTGGTGGGTGGAGTGTTAGGGTAGTGAAGTAGAACACACAATAGTCTAGAACAGTCCAGTCTAGTCTGGGATCTAGAGCCTAGAACACAGAACTTGGAGAGGAGCGGGGGCTCCGCACTCCGTGCGGGCCCCTGGGCCGTCACCGGTCGGGTGTCAGCACCTGAGGCCTTAACCACCGGGAATGGGCATTTCTACACGGGTTCCCAAAAGACTCCCGTGCCCACAACTCACAGCCGGTTCACTGGTACCGAAGCTGGCAGCAGTTCACCTCTGCCACGCGAACCAGCCCCGTGGAGGAGCAGCTTTATAGGAGCACCCCACCACCAGCCAGTTTCCAGTCGTCTAACCAGCGGTGTACCCACTGAGGGACCCAAGGCTCCCCAAAGAATCCAGAACGTACATCATGGATAGGGCATTGAAGCAGCCTCCCCGTACCCGACCTGGTATTCCTGGGCGACGCTGGCAAGAGAAGCTAAGGAGGTAGAAAGGAGGTACACTGCGGATCTCTGAGGAGCACTATCACTGCTGAGTCCACCCGGTCTTCTACTCAACCACTGTAAGCCATGTACTGCCTGCTGGTTACAGTAAAGAACCGTTGCAGAGACTAACTGTGTCCGTGTCTCCTTATGAACTGTCCGTCGTTAACTAAAGGTAACCGCAGCTGCCGCACAACATCTTGAGCAGCTCCAGCCCCCGGGGATCACCGCTCAGCCTGTGGGGAGCGTAACATCTTGCTGCTGTCCATCACCCCGGGAGGTTCCGCAGCGTCGGTAGCCCTTACCGAATCTACTCATAGGTGGCGTCACGAAGAAAACAAATTAAACCCCCCTTTAATCTGTTCCCGAAAGACGACCTCATTTTTGATCTGCACTACACCGGGCCCCACTACCGGCAGGCGCGGTCCACCCGTGACAAGGAAGGAGAAGAATCGCCTGTATAAACCGGGAGTAACCCTGGCCCCTGGTGTGCGTCAGAAAATGGCGTCACGAACAGGATACGAGCAGGCCCGTTACCCAACGGGTATATTGTGCTTAAACTGGACTTTATTGTCTACAATTGGACTTTGTTCGTCCTTAAAAGAACTTTCCCGCCTTTACACCATTGGGTCAAGATGGCGCCCAAGATGGCGTTCCCGCCACAAGAAGCCGCCACGTGAAGCCCAGGAGTGAGTCAACCCCCCCTCACTGTGGGAGGGCCAAAGACAAAAGGCGCCAAACTCTTTGTCCGCCCTGATTGCTCGAATCAACCATGGGGGCGGACCCCAAAGACTTTTCCCACGATTGGACTACAAAAGCCCAGAGGAGATGGGAGTGTCATACATAGACACACAGACGGAATTCCTGACCAGCTCAACCAGAACGTCTTACCGGTTGATCGGGTGTGGTTTCCCTCCAAAGAAGAATGGCCAGCATGAGACTCCAAGACCTGATGCAGGAGGTCGAGGCGGAGGCCAGAGCAGCCATAGGCCAACCGGGTCCGGATCCTGCCCTTACTATAGACGGCAGCCCCGACTTCTGGCTAGAGGCTCTACAAGACCTCCGGGTGCGGTTACTAGAGACAGTGGAATGGATGATCCGTAGCTGGAGCGCGACCCTAGGCAGACGACTACACCATGCGATGCAGCAGAGCCGACCGGGTGCAGCTTCTCCAAGCCCCGACGACGTCACCAGCTTCTCGACCGCCTCACACTCGCCTACCACCTGTCCTGCTCCGTCACCTGAGCCAATAGACTGTGTCATTCCGGTGGAGGCCGCAACTCGACCCGTTCCAGCGACCAACATCGCAACCGATTCCGTTCTTGAGCCGGAGCTCATAACACGCTCCATGGAAGAATTAGATCTCTACCAGGTTCCCACTGAGGAACCCGCGACATGTTTCACCACTACAGAGACAGTCGCCTGTTTTGTCCCCGTACCGGAGGCTTCCCTTGCAACTACAGAGGCCTACCTGGTAACCGGGATTGAAACACCTGTACCTGCGGAAACAGATGAAGAGGCAGGCAGCCTGGAAGCCCTGCAGGACGTCCCTACGGAAGGATCCGCAGCACCACCGCCCCGTTGTACAACGGAACAAGCTTTAACGTCTTTCATCAACGAGCAGCCTGATGTGGTCATCGAGGAAGAGGTCGGAGAGGATGACGACGAGACCCACAGCACCGCTGAGGATTTCGACACCGGGTTCGCTTGGGGAGACAGCAAGGAACTTCCTTCCGGGCACACAGCTCGGGTACACTGGTCGGGTGCACTGCCGACACCTTCCCCTGGGCCGTTCCACCGGGTTCCGATACAGACAGCCCGCCAAGTTCAAGCTTCCCGCCAAACCACCAGCTCCATTACTCATCTCTACACCCCGAGCCGTAACGACGGAGATATACGCCAGAGACGACGAGAGGAGTGGCAAGCCCGAGAACGCGCCAACATGGAGGCCCGTGCCGAGGCTCGCCGCCAGCCGCCGCTGCCTGATGAACTCCGCCGTGAAGGTAGAATTTCCACCTTTAACTTAAATACCGGGTGGGGGTTCGCTTGGGAGGTGGGATTGAATGAGGAGGTGTTTGTGGGGCGCCGGGACGTTGAGTCAAACTTGCCAAGAGGACATCCCGATCGCGACCTATACCGGGGCGATATAATCACCTACGAGCGCTATGCTTGTGCAGATGGGTGGTTCGCTATCCGGGTGCGCCATCACCCTCAGAGCCAGTGACTTTAAAAACTTGAACTTTCATCAATGACTCTGTTACCGTTAATCACTGACCGTGTGATCTTGCGGCTACAGCCTGGACTCTAGCTAAAGTACAGCCGACCGCCCGCCGGGTCCGCACAAAGTGATTACCTTTTTCTTTGCTTATATCACCAAAGCATATCTTTACCTGTTTTTTCTATTTTAATAAAAGTGTGTCATATATGTATAAAAATGCAAAAACCTCTGTAATGTGAGTAGTTTGACGCTTGGGGACAAGCTGATTTAACCAAGGGGGAGTGTGGCGCCCCGCAACGAGTGCGTCACAAGGGAGTATTGCAGCCGCAATATTCTCTAGACAAAGCAGTGCAATGGTTAACTCAGAGATCCAACCCAACATACAACACCTAGAACAGGGGACCAATCATAGGTCCTGGTGGGTGGAGTGTTAGGGTAGTGAAGTAGAACACACAATAGTCTAGAACAGTCCAGTCTAGTCTGGGATCTAGAGCCTAGAACACAGAACTTGGAGAGGAGCGGGGGCTCCGCACTCCGTGCGGGCCCCTGGGCCGTCACCGGTCGGGTGTCAGCACCTGAGGCCTTAACCACCGGGAATGGGCATTTCTACACGGGTTCCCAAAAGACTCCCGTGCCCACAACTCACAGCCGGTTCACTGGTACCGAAGCTGGCAGCAGTTCACCTCTGCCACGCGAACCAGCCCCGTGGAGGAGCAGCTTTATAGGAGCACCCCACCACCAGCCAGTTTCCAGTCGTCTAACCAGCGGTGTACCCACTGAGGGACCCAAGGCTCCCCAAAGAATCCAGAACGTACATCATGGATAGGGCATTGAAGCAGCCTCCCCGTACCCGACCTGGTATTCCTGGGCGACGCTGGCAAGAGAAGCTAAGGAGGTAGAAAGGAGGTACACTGCGGATCTCTGAGGAGCACTATCACTGCTGAGTCCACCCGGTCTTCTACTCAACCACTGTAAGCCATGTACTGCCTGCTGGTTACAGTAAAGAACCGTTGCAGAGACTAACTGTGTCCGTGTCTCCTTATGAACTGTCCGTCGTTAACTAAAGGTAACCGCAGCTGCCGCACAACATCTTGAGCAGCTCCAGCCCCCGGGGATCACCGCTCAGCCTGTGGGGAGCGTAACATCTTGCTGCTGTCCATCACCCCGGGAGGTTCCGCAGCGTCGGTAGCCCTTACCGAATCTACTCATAGGTGGCGTCACGAAGAAAACAAATTAAACCCCCCTTTAATCTGTTCCCGTAAGACGACCTCATTTTTGATCTGCACTACACCGGGCCCCACTACCGGCAGGCGCGGTCCACCCGTGACAAGGAAGGAGAAGAATCGCCTGTATAAACCGGGAGTAACCCTGGCCCCTGGTGTGCGTCAGGGGCAGCTCTCAGCTCTCATGGGCCCCTGAGGCTGAGGTGTGGGGGCAGCACTCAGGGGCCCCTGAGGCTGAGGTGTGGGGGCAGCACTCAGGGGCCCCTGAAGCTGAGGTGTGGGGGCAGCACTCAGGGGCCCCTGAGGCTGAGGTGTGGGGGCAGCTCTCAGGGGCCCCTGAGGTGTGGGGGCAGCACTCAGGGACCCACCAGAGCCACCTGGTGGTGCTGGACCCCCCTGGTGGTGCATGGTGCTGCCGGGCCCCCCTGGTGGTGCCGGGCCCCCCTGGTGGTGCCTGGTGCTGCCGGGCCCCCCTGGTTGTGCCTGGTGCTGCCGGGCCCCCCTGGTGCTGCCGGGCCCCCCTGGTGGTGCCTGGTGCTGCCGGGCCCCCCTGGTGGTGCCTGGTGCTGCCGGGCCCCCCTGGTGCTGCCGGGCCCCCCTGGTGGTGCCTGGTGCTGCCGGGCCCCCCTGGTGGTGCCTGGTGCTGCCGGGCCCGGCTGTTGTTTCCACCTCTTTTTGAAACTCCCGTCTCCTGTGGTACTCTGACGTATGGTTTCTGGGCAGTGTGTTGGGTGCTGGGAGTTGTAGTTCTCCTGGGCAGGCTCAATGTTCTCCCGCCGCCTGTCTGTGGTTATTGTGCCTCTTCTGGGATGTCCTCAGCTCCGTGCTGTGCACAGTGTACCACCATGTCCCCAGCTCCGTGCTGTGCACAGTGTACCCCTATGTCTTCATCTTCGTGCTGTGCACAGACAGTGTACCGTACACTGTCTGTGCACAGCACGGAGCTGGGGACTTGGTGGTACACTGTCTTCCGCCGCCTTAAAATCGGTCTGTTTCTCATCCAGGAGAGTCGGATGAGTGACATCCGTTTTTTGGTCTGTTTGGAAACTGCTGTGCGAGTGGTCAACATTTTTCTCAGATTCTCAGATCACATCCGTGTGCAATCAATCTGTTCTTTCCTCAGCAGCTATTACTGTAGAATCATTTACAGGAACATTTTACAGTGTTCTAAGCTATAGAATGATAATGTATCCGTGAAAAAAACGATGCCTCTCGGATGGTTCGTGTGCTGTCAGTGTGCGGCATGTAATTTTGTCGGACCCATAGACTTGCATTAGTGAGTCACATACTGTCGCAGCATGTTGCAACTTTTTTCTCATCCTGAATCTGGATGAGAAAAAAGCGTCCGACACTCACCAATGTGCTCTCAGAGATTGATTGCAATGTGAGAAAATCACACATTGCACTCATCAAGAGTTTCACCCCAGTGTGTCCGTACCCTAATACTAAAATCCATATAGTAATCCTACTGGTGTGGGGAGGGTTTATGGCTCAGTTAGTACACTCCATACTTCATGGTATGAGGGGTTTATGGCTCAGTTTGTACACTCCATACTTCTTGTTATTAACCAGTTAATGCTCTCTTGTCCACCGCACTGCAGTGTCAAAAAAGGACGACAGCGAGACAGACAGCAACATGGCATCAGAGAGCCCCTGACCTCGAAATAGAAGATCCTCAGATCCCGGTATTGTGACATAATATTAAGAATAAAGGTTTTTTGCATTTATATTACATTATGAACTCCACAGCACGGCGGCGAAAATTGCTCCGGCCCCGGGCCCTCCTTCACTCCTGCTTGTTGCCATACACTGGGGTTGTGCAGAGGTGGCAATTGCACCCCTTCTCTTTGTGTTTTAGTATAGTAGTTATATTTTTGTATATAGGGGCAGACAGTGTATGCTATGTACACTTCCAGATTATCAACAACCAAAGTGGCGGCAAATTTTCGACCGCCCAGGGCGCTACAAACAGTTGCTACGCCGCTGGCTGTGCTGCACACCCGCGGCACTATTCTGGCACTGAGTTCCAGGAGGGGGGGGCCCCAAAAAATTTCTTGCACCAGGGCCCACTACAGTCTGGGTCCGCCCCTGTAGCCACCAGTATACAGCCTTTGCCCCCCATAGCCCCCAGCATACAGGCTGGGCCTCTTATAGCCATCTGTATAAAATCTTTGCTCCATATAGCCCCTGTGTAGACCAGCTCATATAAAAATAAAACCATATACTCACCCCTCTCCTGTCCTCCTGTCGCTCTGCTTCAACCCACCTGTCTTCACGTCCTCTTGATGCCAACATGTACATTATGGCACTGGCTGATGATTTCATCGATGGGAGCTACCCTGAGCTGTGTTGCCATTGTGAATTGGCTGCAGCGTAGTTCCAAGTAAGGTCCCTGCTCCGAGATGTACACTTGGGAAACGGGAGCGAGGTGAATATCTGTTGCTGCACAAAACATTATAATGAGGGCAATATGGCTTTAGCCCCCTTGATGCTGCAAACCCTGGGTGGTAGTCGAGATTGCCCTTGTTATTATCCACCTATGAACCTATGATTAGGTGTTTTAGGCCGTGTGCCCACGGTGCATTGTTTGATGTTTTTTTGACACAGATTCTGAGAATCTGCATTAAAATCTGCATGTCTATCCTGAAGCCTGCAAAGTCTATGAGAGTTCAGAAGTGCTGTGCTAACCTTGCTCTTTTTTTCTTGATTTGGTGTAGCATTTCTTTTTCTTCACCAAATATGCAAGGAAAAAAAAAATACAATGTATATACAACACTTCTGAACTCTTATAGACTTTGCAGGCTTCAGGATAGACATGCAGATTCTCAAAATCTGCATTAAAAAAACATCAAATTAATCACCATGGGCACGAGGGCTTAGTGTGTTACAATGACATTACAAATCTCTATATTGCATTATGGGAATAATCGCTGCAACAACCCTTGTGAACTTTACAATGTCACTTGCACTGTTTTCACAACAAAACATTGAATTGTTAAAACAAAATTTAATTGTAAATTCATACCTCCCAACCGTCCCGGATCCAGCGGGACAGTCCCGATTTGTAGGGTCTGCCCTGCTGGTCCCGGCTGGGAGGATCAATGCCCTGCACTGTGACTGCAGTGAGACGTAGCCGCACGCCCCCTTACAGCAATTCAGGAGGGATGACTATAATAATATTTATAATATTTATACTATGCTGCAATCAAAATGCAGAGAGGGTTCCTGCACTGTGATACACGCTGACAGCCAAACTGTGGCTGACAGCTGACGTCTGCAGTAGCGTGACAGGGCAGCACATGACAGTCACTTTTTGCATCAAGGCGCGTACTCCGATGTCAGCTGCCAGCTGTGCTTTGTTAGAGAGGACACTGGGTGATGTGGGAGTTGAGGGAAGTTGAGTAGAATGCTTTTTTAAATTAAAAACAAAATAGGGACATGTATAATGATGTGCCCACCAGTGCCGTGGTGTACTCAGAAGTGGGCTGACAGTTTGGTTCTCTTTGGGGAATGTCACGGTGGCATGACCTGGCTCCGTTACCCTGGCGGTGTCATAAAAATTGGTGATATTTATATGGGATTAAATTTGTGATGCCAACTCTGGTATTCAGCAATTGGATGGCCAACGCTGTGGTTCAGATCAACTGGGGCCGTTGGTGACACAGCAGGGATGTTACAGCTCTCCATGGGTAGAGCAGGACCAACAGGGCAGTTAATAAAGTCTATTGATGGTGGTCACAGATGTAGCCCAGGGCAAGTGGTGCAGTAAATAAGTCAGGGGACACAGCAGGGTGCAGTCTTCATAGTTTACTCAGTTTCTGAAGTACGCCGACCAGCCGGGTGCTGTGTACTCCGAATCAGGGATCCAGCCACTCCCAGGTAGATATGTGGCACTTGTCCGGCACCCCCTTTGTGTGTACCTCTCTGAGTCATCTCACTGCTCTGGCTCTCACCCTCCTGCCCCTCACACACAGTGTCCAGAGCCAGCAGCCTCGGGTCCTCTCAGGCAATGTCTTTCTTGTCCCCTTGATCCTATGCGGCTGCTTTTTCAGCGATTGTGTGCGGATTTGGCTGCTGCACATAAAGATATTGCAACCTCCAGGTTGCTAGCTGAATCTTAAAGTCTTCCACTAGTCTGAGGCTGGTCCCCTCTGCGACCTAGCTCTTCCAGCAAGTCCCTCCGGGCAATCACTTGAATGGGGTTCCTCCACACTGGGCTCTGTGGCGACCCAGTGGTAGTTCCACTTCCCCTGGACAGAGCCTCCCTTCAGAGCTCCCTCTCAGTCTCTGGAGATACTCCTCCATCCTCTCTGACCCAGTATGAGCTCCTCCAGCTCCAATCCCTGTGTCCAACCGTCTCTCCACCTTCTCCCCCAGGACAAGCTCCTCACAGCTCCAGTCCCCGGGTCCGACTCACTGGCTTCATACAGCGCACTTCCTGTTTCTCTCTGGCTTAACTCCTCACATTCTTAACTGTCATTGCCTGCCTCCTAGTGCTCCACTACTTCCTAACTGTTCCACCCACCCCTCTACGTAATCCCCTTCTCCAGCCAGAGATGGGGTCTTTCCATCATGCGGTCTCTTCCGCCTCAGTACCCGTGGCCTAGAGTGGGCTAATGTTGGATGCGGGTGTGTGGGTACCGGATAGGGCCCCCTTCTTACTGAGGGTGTACCACACCTCTGGCTAAGGTGCAGTATTTCTGTGGCGACTGGACCCTCAGGGGCACCATATATACCAGAATAGGGACCTTATATTCCAGGATGGGGACCATATATACCAGGTTGGGGACCATATATATCAGGTTGGGGACCATATATAAAAGAATGGAGATATATTCAGACTCTGCATTTTTTTGATCCATTTTTTGCAGTGCACTGCATAAAACGGATCACTCAAATGAAATCCTTCATTTAAGAGGCTTCCATCGGGCCTCTCTGCCATAAAGGCATGACTAGTAGAGGGCAGCAGTGATAGTTGACCTTGTGGAGCTTTTTCCCATGTCCCTACTGCATCCTCAGAGCTAATATCATGTCCTGTAGTGGATGGCTGCCTGCCATCAGGGGGCGCTATACACAGTACTGTGGACTCAGAGTCTGTGTTCATTTTGGTGGAGTCGGAGGTTTGGCTTACCGACTGCACACCATGACTGTGGAGTTGAGGTCTGAGACGGTGTCCATTTTGGTGGAGTTGGATTCAGGGAAACTGAGGATTTGGAGTCAGAGGTTTGGCTACTGGCTCCACAGCCTTGGCTATAAACTGAACACTAGTCTTAGCCGTCCTGCTGCAATGTATGATGGGGCAGCCCATAGTCTGGGTGGTCAGTACTAAACGGCACTAAAACGCATCAAATGAATTGGAAAAGGCATACAAATTCAGCAAAAATGCAATAATCAGAAGATTAATATTAATAAGAGCATCTGAATGTCCGTCACTTATAAATGGGTGTGGTGTGGGCGTGGTTAGGGGAATGGCCAAAATTTGCATGCCGCATCTTTTGTCCCTCTTTCTGTTCTTCTAAAGTTGGGAGGTATGTAAATTACAGGTAACTTACACCTTATTTCGGAGATCACCTGCTACTTACATGCATTAATGCAGACTACATGACTAGAGGGCTCACGTTGGGTATATATCTCTATCGACCCACATGAGGATGAATTAGAAGCCAATCTGGTTCTTTTATGAGATCTGGGAATTTGGCTGGAGGGATTAGTTCTGCCCCACAATAACATAAAGCTGTAAATGCCGCTCATAATATTTTAATTGGTGCTTTAATCCTGAGAGTTAACGGTGAGGGCCGAGGAGCCCTCCTGCACCAGAGGTGTTAATTTCTATCTCCTTTTAGTCTGTCAGTATTCACACTGCCATTCAATGAGGAAAAAGCGAGCTGGACATGTTTTATGAGTTCTGGTTTCCTGTTTCTGCCTCTACACATCTTTTAAGAGGCAGGTGCACAGGTTTAACATATTCTTGTTTCCTTTCCTGCTGTCTGGCTGTGAAATGTAGGTCTGTGGAGCCCCTGGAGAAGTCATCCCTGGGGGGTTTCACCTCACACATTACAGATAACCGACTCATGTGGTTACTGTTTGATGTGAGGTTTCACTGGCTTCATATCCTCGTCCCTTCAGTTCTCCCACAACAGCAAGAAATGATCCTTCATCTCCAAACAAGTGTAGGAAATCCAGTGTATGGAGTCATCCGTCCATCTCGTTACATTTACAAATATCGCTTATACAGGACCAGTCACTGGCACCAATATGTCAATTTATTACCTAGTGTGAACGGCAAGTAACAAATGACATGTTTATGGAAAATGACTTGTCCTCTTTACATTTGTGACAGCCCTGTACAATGCTACTTTATGGGGTGGACAAGATACAGAACAATAAAAAGAAGCAAAATCTCCATGTTCATAATTTACAGGTTAAATTATCAGTGTTTGAATCAGCTAAAGATGTATTCAATAATATTTTCCTATTGAGAAGTCATAAATGACCCAGGATTCTCAAAGAAAACTGATGCACCCGCAACGGTATTATCACTGATCCATCTCACGCCCTAGGGGGCTTGTCATTTAGAACTACGTTCTAGGCATACATGTGTGGCCCACTGGGACGGGGTACTCGGTACTGCACCGGGGTATATGCTGAGGATGTTACGGCAGTCTTGGTTTGGACCATGTCCCGAGCCCCACAAGTAGAAGGGAATATTTACAGGGGATGTTTGTTGTGACGCCACCCACGGGTTGTGGTCAGTAAGGGGTCCACCGATGCAGCGTAGCTCTGCCAGGAGGATGGATGGGGCTGCAGCTAGATGGATGAGCACGCCGCGGGTCGGGCTGCTCCTGACAGGGTGTACAGTTCTGTATACCTGGAATCATACACAGAAGACTGAAGCAGGGGTCACCAGGTTTTACTGGCACGTTTTTCAGTACAAACAGTTCCAACAGTACAGTTCTCAACACAGTCACTCTACACGGGTAACTCCGGACACTCTGAACCCTCTGAAGCCAGGTTGTCTTCCTGAGACCCCTCTGTCTCTCTGCAACCTTTACGGCTTGTTTTTCAGTTCTTCCTTGTGGGTTGTATGTCGGCAAGTCGGTCCCTTGGTATGACTTCCCCCTATGTGTGTGGGCGGCAAGCCGGGTCCTATAGTGTTGCTGAGCCTCCAACCCGTGTAGTAGGAACCCCTGACTTGGAGTCAGCGTTCCCCGTCGGTTTGTCTGGGGAGCCGGCGTCATTGGCCAGATCGCTACCGGCCATCTGTATGTCACCCGTCCTTGTCTGGTGATGGCAGATCTTCTGGGACGGTCCCGGTGCAGGCGTCGGACAGGTAAGTATGTAATTTTCTTATTTTTTAATAACTTTTATTCACTTTTAGGGTACTTTTGCAGTGTATCTACAGATACACTGCGAAAGTGAATGGACTACTCACTACTCCCGAGTAATCATAAGATACCTGGAGTGTAGCGAGTAGCCCGAATACCGCTACTATTCGGCGAGTTCTGAATAGTAGAGAGTATATGTCGGGCCCACTGGGACGGGGGTACTCGGTACCGGACCGGTTCTGCAACGGAGAAGTCACGGTTGGTCTTGGTCCGGTCCGTGTCCCGGGCTCGGCAATAAAAGGGGATATTTGCAGGGGATGTCAGTCGTGACGCCACCCACTATATGCGGCCAGTGATGGGGCCTCCGCTGCTGCAGAACCTCCGGGGATGATGTAGTGGCAGCTTAGGTGGTATAGTTCCAGTGTGTAGAACTGTGTTCCCCGGGGCAGTGAGGGTTAAGTCTATTGTGGAGTGTGTAGCACACTTACTTTGCAGACGCTGCAGGGATCTCTCCTCTTTGCTGGTACTGACAGGCTGTAGCTCTGCAGGTGGAGGGCTTGCTGTATCCTGTATGGAGAGAATCGCTTTCATGCAGAAACACAAGGGAAGCAGTTCCAGGGTTTTTCCATGTTTACTCTCAGTTCTTCAGACAGTTCACAAGTCATTCACAGTTCAAGTACAGTTCTTACACGTCTCAGTTCTTAATACACGGGCACACTCTACCTCTCCGGGTTCCCTTTACTCTGCAGCCAGGCCTCTCTCTCTGTGCCCCCTCACACAGTCTCTGTGTCCTTTCCGGGCTCTTTACGGTCTCCGTATTCACGGGTGTGTGTGTGAAACGCCGGACAGTATGGCGGTGACTCGGGCCCCTGTGGGTCCTCCTGTTTGTCACTGAGCTGCCTGTCCTTTGGGGTAGGGACCCTAACGTGTAGCTGTGGTCCCCCGTCGGTGTCTGGGAATGCCGGGTAAACTAAGGTCCCCTCTAGAGCCGACACTCTACTCAGCCCAGCCTCCAGCAGTCCTCAGTTGTGAGGCTCTACCAGGCTCCTTTCCTTCTGTGTCTTCCAGTATCTTAGGAGGGGCTTCTCTGCCTGCAGTCTGGTCGTCTCGGCTGTCCTTCAGGGTCCGGGTATCACCGTCCCTCTCAGTCCTCTCACACTCCTGGTGGTATCAGCTTCGGACGTGCTTTCTCTCTCCTCTGGCTCACACTGGCTCGGTACAGATTCTGCGCTCCTAGGCCTTACACTCACAGGACGTGTGATCTTCAGTCTTTGCCTCTCAGCCTACCTCGGCCTACTGAACTACTTCCTCCTCCCCCTTCCTATTTCTACTGTCAAGTCACCTGACTACGTGTGTGCCCAACCCACTCCTCAAAAATCCACCACCCCTCAATTGCCTAGAGTATTCCAATCTTAGGGCTGGATGCTGCCATCTACTGCACATGGGTTATGTGGGCTGTAAGGGTGTTGTTGTGCAACAGTTGTCCTACCTGCCTGGCTGCAGTTCCCTTTTGTGGCCTCCTGGATGCAGGGGCACCACACTCTCCCGGAGGTAACTAGCGCGTCCCCGCGCTGCCCGTCATGGATCCCCCCGAAAACATTTTATTTTTCATAACAACAACATTAAACAGTAAGCATTCTTGGTTCTTCTCATCCGGGAGGTTCGAGTCTTCTTAAACGTTACTTTAACTATAAACAGTTACATGGGTATATTCTCATTACCCTCCTGGACCTCTACGTCGTCTAATGCTACAACGCATTCACTTTCTTTTCTTTAAAACACATTATAAGCTCTACTTTCTTATCAAAAAGTATAAAAACATTCTTCTTTTCTGAAAAAGTACAAAAAGTTTCAAAATTCTCAAAAAGCAGTTCAAAGTGCAAAGTTCACGATTCAAACAGTCAAAGTCTCATGCACTAGCTCTCATGTGCACACTGGTCTTAAAACCAAAGGGGAGCACACTAAGGTGCTCAACTATATACAAGGGAGAGTTCATATCACCTCATCGTCCGTGATATCAATGTCAATAAACATATAAGACAGACAGGGGAAAGCTAGCATTCATTCAGGTATGGGATGGGAGCAATAAGGAAAACACCTCATTCACACTTACAAGTCTTCTTCTTCTTTTCTTCTTGATGCAGGACCCATGTTCATTCTTTCTTGCCTTGCTTCCACGGTAACATCTGCGATGGTCTTCTTCTTGGGTAAACCTCCAGGTTCTGTAACGCAGTTACTAGCAAGTAGCTCTCTGGGGTCTGAGTAACAGCATCCTTCATAGACTTGGATGTAACAGTCTCGAGTATAGTAACAGGATCAGTGTTCACTGCCACATCCGTGTAGCTCGTTATTTCAGGATCATCAATGGACTCTGAGTACTCCAATGCTGGCATGTCATCTTCTTCTGCGGTATCTAAGCATAGTATTTTCATTTTAATGCCGTATGGGCCACTCTCACCTTCTACAATGTGGTACGCTACCCATTCTCCAACTTCCACTTATCTGTCTGGATGGTCTGATGGCAATTGCACTTCCAACTCTCCTTTATTAATAAAGATGTCACATCTGGTACCAGGCTCACGTGCAAATGCGAATCCTCTCGCTTCTATGACCTTTACAATCTTGCCCTCGTGCCGTGGGGATCTTTGGATTTCTCTGTCTCTGCAGCCGATATTTTTGCCCTCTTTTGCACGGGCTATCATTATCTGCTTCTACACCTGCCGCTCAATCTCCTCTTTCTCCCACTTTCGTACACATCTGCGGATATACTCCTCCCGTGTGATCAGCTCTGCAGGGCCTACTCCACTGCCGGGATCTCCTAAGAAGCCCATTAAGTCCTCACAATCCTTATCTCGCTCCCCACCAGCAGCGGAGCTGCTCCCCTCTCACCTCTGTCGTCGCAGGTGCCGGGATCAGGGGCTGCGGTAACGCCAGGTATCCCTCCGGTAGAGCTCCTAGTGGGTCAGATTCTTTCTTGGCAGTACGCGGTGCAGCTCGTGGGGTAGTCACATCTACCAGGATCGCGGTGCGGCACTCGGCTTCGCTCTCTGCACGCTCACGTGGCACTTCAACCCAGCCGGGTTGTATGGATACAGTCTCATAGCTTTGCTGACGGTGATCCACGTTAATCTGGATCCGGGTCCGGTGCTCCTCCTGGGCCCGTGTCATCTGCTGGGGTAGCAGCCGCAGCACACCCCGCCGGGTGGCTTGGACGTGGGGATACTCTCTGCCGCCTTTCGCCATCTCGTCTGGGTCACACAAGTTCTTTCCCTTGCCGGGTTCCTCCACCGGGTCACTCCATGGGCCCTCCGGGATCACTTGTGGTCTTCCGATTATGGCACTATCTTCGGCGTCCTCCGCTTCCGTCCTCGTGTACTGCAATGGCGACTGCTTCTCTTCCGGTTCTTCGTTCCGCCCCCTCCTGATGACGATTTCCTTCTTGGTTCCCGCCGGCTTGTTAGGAGGAGGGTCTAGGGGCGGAGGCTCTTCTTTCAGAGTGACGGCTGGCTCTCCCGGAGTTAAGGGGAGCCAGGGCGGGACCTTCTCTTCGCGCCATGGACCGGGCCGGCCCACGATGGGAGTTTCTGTTACGCCTCCTCTGCACATGGCGTTAGTCTCCCCTGGCCACCATTAAGGTCAGATTTTGGTGGGAAAGTTCTGAACACGTTCTTTAGGTGCACGGGGTCCAATTCTTTTGGACCAGGTAGATCCTGTTCGTGATGCCAGGTTTGTCGGGCCCACTGGGACGGGGGTACTCGGTACCGGACCGGTTCTGGTACGGGGAAGTCACGGGTGGTCCTGGTCCGGTCCGTGTCCCGGGCTCGGCAATAAAAGGGGATATTTACAGGGGATGTCAGTCGTGACGCCACCCACTATATGCAGCCAGTGATGGGGCCGCCGCTGCTGCAGAACCTCCGGGGATGATGTAGTGGCAGCTTAGGTGGTATAGTTTTCCAGTGGGTAGAACTGTGTTTCCCAGGGCAGTGAGGGTTAAGTCTATTGTGGAGTGTGTAGCACACTTACTTTGCAGACGCTGCAGGGATCTCTCCTCTTTGCTGGTACTGACAGGCTGTAGCTCTGCAGGTGGAGGGCTTGCTGTATCCTGTATGGAGAGAATCGCTTTCATGCAGAAACACAAGGGAAGCAGTTCCAGGGTTTTTCCGTGTTTACTCTCAGTTCTTCAGACAGTTCACAAGTAGAGATGAGCGATGTTCAACTCGAATAGTTCGCCAATCTCAAATTCGAGTCGATTTTGGCGCTATTCGAGTCATTCGCCGAATTCGAACAATTTGGTTCCAATTCGGCGAATTTCGAACATGTTCGATTTTGGTTCGAAAATGCGGCAGATGCGGTCAGAAAACCGCATCTGCCGCATTTTGAGCCAAAATAAACATCCCCTGAAAGAAAGAAAGTGTTAAAAATAAAAAAATAATCTATGCTCACCTGTCCGCGGTCCACCGAAGCCTCCGGCAAGGTCCTGCGGCTTCTAGGACCTGTGGTGACGTCATGTTCTCGCGCAAACTCTGGTCACATGACCGGAGTTCCGCGAGAACGTGACGTCACCACAGGTCCTGGAAGCACAGGACTAGTGATGGGCGAATCCTAAATTACTCGGAATCGCTTGACTCTAGCGAGTCCGAGCCCAGGACTCGCTACTCGTTGCGAGTCTAGCGAGTCCAATGTTAATGAATGGGGAAGCGAGTAATAGCGAGTAGTGTGAGATTTACAAATCGCAGATGTGTCTCGGAAGCTTCAGCCTGAAGCAATCCTAGTTTTGCCATTTATTTGCATTGGACTCGTTTACTTTGTAAGTAATCGCTGGGAAACTCGCACAGATAAGAGTCCTGTCTGCTCTGTGTGCTGGCTGCCCCAGCTCCAGGGTCCTAGAGCCCGCCTGCTGCCTGATGTAGCAGAGCTGAGATTGTTCTCAGTCTGCTCATTCCCTGTGTACAGACATGAATGTCTGTGCACAGAGATGATGTAGCAGAGCTGAGATTGTTCTCAGTCTGCTCATTCCCTGTGCATAGTCATCTATATCTATGCACAGGGGATGTAGCAGAGAGGACATCGCGTTTTGGACTGCGTCGGACGGAAGAGGATTTTTTTAATTAAAGATGGAGTCCCTAATGGCTTTTTTTTTTATTTCTAATAAAAAATTTTCTCTGTGTTGTGTTTTTTTTAAAACAATTTAATAGAAATTCATGGCGGTCATGTCTAATATTGGCGTGACCGCCATAAATTTCGGGCTTAGGGCCAGCTGATAATACAAAGCTGGCCCTAACCTCGTTATTACCCAGCGTGCCACTGCCACCAGGGCCGCTGGAAGAGCGGGGTTCAGCGCCAGAGGATGGCGCTTCAATGAACGCGCCATCTTCTGGGGCGGCTGCGGGCTGCAATTTGCAGCGGGGGGTGCCCAGAAAGCTTGGGCATCCCTGCGCTGTGGATTCCAGCCCCCAGCTGCTTAGCTGTACCTGGCTAGACATAGAAATTGTGCGGAGCCCCACGCATTTTTTTTAAATTATTTCATGAAATTCTGAGATTCTGACTCTGACTCTGACTCTGAGACTCTGACTCTGAGACTCTCTGAAATTCATGAAATAATAAAAAAAAATGCGTGGGGTTCCGCGCAATTTCTATGTCTAACCAGGTACAGCTAAGCAGCTGGGGGCTGGAATCCGCAGCGCAGGGATGCCCAAGCTTTCTGGGCACCCCCCGCTGCAAATTGCAGCCCGCAGCCGCCCAAGAAGATGGCGCGTTCATTCGTCGAACACCCCGTCGATTCGAATTCGAACACCGGGGTGGTGGCTCATCTCTATTCACAAGTCATTTACAGTTCATGTACAGTTCTTACACGTCTCAGTTATTAATACACGGGCACACTCTCCCTCTCTGGGTTCCCTTTACTCTGCAGCCAGGCCTCTCTCTCTGTGACCCCTCACACAGTCTCTGTGTCCTTTCCGGGCTGTTTACGGTCTCCGTATTCACGGGTGTGTGTGTGAAACGCCGGACAGTATGGCGGTGACTCGGGCCCCTGTGGGTCCTCCTGTTTGTCACTGAGTTGCCTGTCCTTTGGGGTAGGGACCCTAACGTGTAGCTGTGGTCCCCTGTCGGTGTCTGGGAATGCCGGGTAAACTACGGTCCCCTCTAGAGCCGACACTCTACTCAGCCCAGCCTCCAGCAGTCCTCAGTTGTGAGGCTCTACCAGGCTCCTTTCCTTCTGTGTCTTCCAGTATCTTAGGAGGGGCTTCTCTGCCTGCAGTATGGTCGTCTCGGCTGTCCTTCAGGGCCCGGGTATCACCGTCCCTCTCAGTCCTCTCACACTCCTGGTGTTATCAGCTCCGGACGTGCTTTCTCTGTCCTCCGGCTCACACTGGCTCGGTACAGATTCTGCGCTCCTAGGCCTTACACTCACAGGACGTGTGATCTTCAGTCTTTGCCTCTCAGCCTACCTCGGCCTACTGAACTCCTTCCTCCTCTCCCTTCCTATTTCTACTGTCAAGTCACCTGACTACGTGTGTGCCCAACCCACTCCTCCAAATCCACCACCCCTCAATTGCCTAGAGTATTCCAATCTTAGGGCTGGATGCTGCCATCTACTGCACGTGGGTTATGTGGACTGTGAGGGTGTTGTTGTACAACAGTTGTCCTACCTGCCTGGCTGCAGTTCCCTTTTGTGGCCTCCTGGATGCAGGGGCGCCACATATACTCGCTCATTCCTAATTGGGTACCAATGTGATGGTTAACTGTCTAGATGAAGTGCTGTTTTTGCTTCAACAGAGTGCAGATACTGCTACTCTAGGAGAGAGGAGGGTTCTTCAGAAAGAGATCCGAGCCCTCATGCACCAGCAGCAGGTAACACTAACAAGTGATGAAATTGGTAGCGTAAGTGTAACAGACCCAATTTTGATTGTAGTGCCACCAAGAAGTGAAATGATGATCTGATGTCGGGCAGTAGTAGGCCTCAGAGGGCAGGACTACCAGGCAGTAGTGGAGCCGGTGGTGTCTGACAGTAGTCCTACTCTCCTGACAGCCAGGGTGGTGGTTGATGTACGCAAAGAAAGGGTACCTGTACGTGTGTTAAACTATGGTGATGATGAAATAAAGCTACCAAGGTATTCCACTGTTGTTAAACTGTACCATGTAGATAACAACTGCATACACATAGCTGAATCACTAGCTCAGTCAGTGTAAGATGAGCCTCATGATTCCAAGAAACAGCTAGAGAAATGGTGTCAGGAGCTCCATGTAGGAACTGACAACACATCTTCTCACCAGAAACACAGAGTCTATCGGGTAGTTCAGGAATAAGAACAAGTGTTTAGCAAGCATCCACTTGATTTTGGGAGGATTAAAGGGGTACAACATCACATACCCACAGGAAACCATCCACCCATTAAAGAAAGATACAGGCCTATACCACCAACACACTACCCGAAAGCAAAAGAAATCCTACAGGATATGAAGAATGCAGGGGTCATTACAGATAGTTGCAGCCCCTGGGCAGCACCACTGGTCCTGGTTAAAAAGAAAGATGGTAGTATGAGGATGTGTGTAGAATATAGGCAGATCAACAAAGTAACACACAAGGATGCATACCCGTTACCCCGTATAGAAGAGTCACTTGCTGCATTAAAGTCTGCCAATTACTTTTCAACCTTAGATCTTCCTAGGGAAGACAGCCTTCACAACACTGATGGGGTTATGTGAGTTCAAAAGCATGCCATTTGGGTTATGTAACTCACCAGGAACATTCCAGCGGCTGATGGAGTGTTGCCTAGGCCACAGAAACTTCGAGACCGTATTGCTATACCTGGATGATGTCAAAGTGTACTCCAAAACCTATGAAGACCACCTGCAACACTTGAGTGAAGTGTTTGAATCATTATCCAAGTTTGGTATGAAATTGAAACCTTCCAAATGTCACCTATTAAAACCCAAAGTCCAGTAACTTGGGCATGTGGTCAGCACAGAAGGCGTAGCACCGGAACCGGAGAAGGTCACAGTCATCAAGAACTGGACAGCACTAACTACCTTCAGAGAGGTACGCCAATTCTTAGGACTGGTCGGATACTACAGAAGGTTCATCATGGGCTATACGAAGATAGAAGCCGCCCATGCAAGATTTCCTGGTAGGACAATCCAAGAACGGAAACATCAGAGGTCCTCCATTCCGGTGGGGACCAGAACAAGAACAGTCTTTCCAGCAGCTGAAAGATGCCCTAACTGGAGATGAGATCCTGGCCTACCCCGACTGTTATACACTGATGCCAGCAACGAGAGCTTAGGAGCTGTCTTGGCACAGAGACAGAAAGGCAAAAAGAAAGTGATAGCCTATGCCAGCCAAAAGCTCTGTCCAACAGAGAGGAATTTAGAGAATTACAGTTCTTTCAAGTTGGAGTTCCTCTCTCCAGGACCACGTGCCTCCAGGTCCGCGCTGCTACCTCAAAGAAGTATCAAAGACACTGAAATGCTTTGAATAAAATATTTTCTGCTTTATTTCCGACGCGTTTCGGAGCACAAAACCCAGCTCCTTCCTCAGGGAATTACAGTTCTTTCAAGTTGGAGTTCCTAGCCTTAGTCTGGGAAATCACAGAACGGTTCAAACACTAACTGGCATCCTCCAAGTTCACGGCTTTAACTCTCTAACCCATTTAGAGACTGCAAAGCTGGAAGCCATGGAGCAGCATTGGATGGCCAGATTATCCAACTACGACTTCACTGTTAAATACCGGGCAGGCCATAAAAACGGCAACGCTGATGCCCTATCCAGAATGCCTAATCTACCAGATGTGGGAGAAGACATGGATGAGCTAGAAGAAGTAGAGTTGCCAGCCTTCCACCGTCCAGGTGCATCCTCATGTCATCAGGCAAGCCAAAGACGTTAAGAGAAAACATTGAACCCGTTATCTCACCATAGCTGGAAAGAGACCCAGGACAATGACCCGGCTGTTAGCCTAATTAAAGAACTAATAACCAAAGAACACTCCTGTCTAAGTCCAGAAGATTCACAAGATGCCAAACGCCTATGGAAGGAGAAAGGAAAATTGTTCACCTATCAAAGTAAACTGTGTAGACGTCACCTTAATCCCAGAACCCATGAACTGATCTGGCAGATCGTGGTACCAAAAAGAGATGTGCAGATGGTACTAGAAGCTTATCACAATGATGCAGGACACTTTGGCTGGAAGAAACTGGAGATGTTGCTGAAAGATCGCTTTTACTGGGTCGGCATGTGAGGTTCCATTGAAAGATGGTGTAAGAACTGTGGGCCATGTCACCTGAGAAGGAAAGACCAGCAAAGCCAGAATGCTCCTTTACAACCAATTGTTACTAAAAAGCCTCTACAGATTGTTGCCCTAGATCATGTGAAGTTAACACCCAGCAGAACAGGTATACTTATGCTCTTACCTTGGTTGACCACTACTCCAGATTCTTAGTTGTAGCACCAGTCAAAGACTTATCTGCAGAAGTAGCAGCCAAGACCTTCCAGAACTGTTTGTCAGCCACACGGATACCCAGACCAGGTACTAACAGATCAAGGATCTGCCTTTAAATCACAACTGTTCCAAGAATTCTTAGGATTGTATGGTTGCAAGAAGATCAGAACCACACCGTATCATCCACAAACAAATGGTCTTTGTGAGAAAATGAACAACATTGTCATCGACATGTTAAAGACTTTACCACTTGAAGAAAGGAATCAGTGGCCAGAAAAATTACCTAACTTAGTGGATATATACAATCACATCCCTGTCAGTTCTACTAACTATGCACCAGCATACTTAGGCCACGTGCACACGTTCAGTATTTGATGAGTTTTTTACCTCAGGATTTGTAGACAAAACCAGGAGTGGAGCAATCAGGGAAAAAGTCTAATAGAAACATTTGCACCGCTTCTGTATTTATCACCCACTCCTGGTTTTGGCTACAAATCCTGAGGAAAAAAACTCATCAAATACTCAACGTGTGCACGAGGCCTTAAAAAACCTGGAAAACTCCCAATTGACTTGGAGATGGGAACTGTAGAACCAAACCAAGATACTTCAGAAGAAGACTGGAATTATCACCGTCAACAACAGTACAAGAAAGTTCAGAAATCCATGGAAAAGAACTTAGATCAAATTAGAAGTAAACAAGAACATGACTTCAACAAACATGCCTCAGCTGAACCCTTGTTACCCGGTGAACTACTTCTAAAAAGAAAAAGAAGAGACACCAAACAGATGACCAATGGGAATCTGAACCATATACTGTTATGCAATCCAACTTTGATAACTCAAAAACCTGCGTAATTAACCGAGATGAAGGTAGAACAACCGCAACGGTATCAAGAGATCATCTCAAGAAATGCCCTGACCAATTGAAATCACAAGAAGTAACTTATCCATTAACAACAGTTACATAAACAAGAGAAAGAGTGATCCACACTGAACTAGGAGATTTCCCAGAAGACTGGCCTCAATGCAATGGAGCAATCATTGTACCAGTGCTCTCATTTTATCAACCAGTAGAAAATCAACTTCCAGTTCAACCCATACCAATACCAGAAGAACCAAGAAGACCAGTAGAACCCGTTCAAGTACAAGACGTACAGCCTGTTGTACCGGAACCAGAGATTCCTACAATCGGTGAACCTGCTAGTTTTACAGTAAGACCAAGGCTTCGCAGACAGTTACCCACCTTACCACCTCAAAGAGAAGTGAGTACACAACAAGAAACACCTAGTCCACATAAGTCATGTCGCAGTACCCAAGGACAGGCCCCATCTAGGTATGGAGAGTGGGTATAAAATGTTAGAGTGTACAACAGTAAATAGTGACTGATGTAAATAGACAGTAATTAGTAGTGTATAGAAGGGTGGAGGAACTGGGTACAGCCCCATGTACATTAAGTTGGGAATAGAAAGTGCCAGGGTAGAGAGAAGGTAAGACCCGGCCTCCTAAGCAGAGACACCCATAGGGAAATTGTGTAAAGTGTGTAAACCCCTCATGTGTTCAAAGCCATCAGAGACTTTACTACTGGACTTTACCCTTTTTCCCAGATTTTACCTGTGTGTTTAACCCTGGACTACAGCCACAGGACTAGTGGTGGCTAAAAACTACTTTTCTTACTTTTACAGCCTGAGGCGGATGGAATAACGCCGTAAGGACAGCTTTTCATATTTTTTCCATTTTATAAAATTTTTAGTGTTTTTTCTACATTTAGAATTTTGAGACTCTGTATATATTTGTTATTATTATTGTTTTTATGTTATGTACGAAAAACGTTGCTCAGTCTGGGAGTACTGAGGTTAACTAGGGTGGAATTTGGCACCCTGTACAGGTGGCCACAGGCATCTCTAGGACACTGAAGGATTTCCCACAGGAAGTAAACCACTTACACCCAACACCTTCAACCCCAGGCCTGTAGGGGGGGCCCAACTGGTTGCCTTAAGCCAGTTCCCCCTATAACAGGTGCTGGAGTCAGATAGAGTGTGTGCAGATGCTAGAAGAGCTGCAGGAAGCTCAGAGACTAGTGAGCTGAACTGGTATCGGAGCCGCGCTAGGCCCAAATCAGTACACACAAGAGTCAGTGGAGGACCCGTAGAGTAGGGATCGAAGGCAGAGGCGAGAAACACTTCAACAGGGACAGAGGAGCTATCCCAGCTCACCCCACCAGAACACCAGTCACTGGAGCCCGAGTCTGCAGGGGACAGAGGAGATAGACCCAGCAGAGAAACCAGCATCCCGTGGAGGCTTAGCTTCCCGGACACCCGTGGCACCAACAATTGAGAGCCAGGGACCGCAGGGAGAGAGATGGCGGTAGCCCAAGAGAGCCCTCAGTGCAGCAACCCGGGTGTGGAGAGAGAGAAGTAACGGTCCGGTTAGGTTCCATACCTGCTGAACTCAGAACAGGAAAGCTAAACAAGCCTACAACCCTACTCGCTGTGGAGATCCCAAGGTGTTTTCCTTCACTCCGGATGTGTGTACCTGTAAGCAGTCATCAGTAAAGGTACCAAAAGACTTTAATGTGTGCGTGTCCCTCCTTCCACTCATCCTGCACTACACCCACTGCGCTCCCTTACTCCAACCCTGTACAGAAACAACTGCGCTTCCCTACTCCAACCCTGTACAGAAACAACTGTGCTGCCCTATTCCACCATCACAGCCCTTAGCCCCAGGGACTCCACTCCTACTGTAGGGAGCCACTCCATCTTGCTGCCGCCCATCACCCCGGACGGCCCAAGCAGCGCCGGTGCCCTCACCGGAATCTACAGGAGGCGTCACGACTGAGAACTCCTATCCCTGTAAATACACCCTTTTTATTGTCACCCAAGGGCACAGGCTCGGGCACGGACCACCCGTTACATCCCTGCAACTGACCGCCCGAGACCTGAGTACCCCATTCCCTTGTGGCCCCAGACATATGCAATATTGCATGGTGTAACGGTACCCTAAGGGTACCCTAAGGGTACCGTTACACGTCACAATATCGTTCCGATACCGCATACAATTTCACGGGAGCGCATAGGAGATGTCACACAGGGAGATATCGGCAGGCAATGCTACTAGGATGCTACTAGGCGATGCTTGGCACTGCTCGTTACTCTAATGCTCGATCGGGTAACAAGCAGTGCCGAGCAAGCTCACTCATTCCTACTCATTTCCAGATAATCAAGTGACTCGGCCACCCCGTGGCCATGGGGCATTCGGAACCGGGCTCCGGTACTGCAGGGGAGTCACAGGGGTCGAGACCCGCCTTCTGTGACCCCCAGGGGAGTTAATTTTGTGTAAGAGGTTTTTGAACGGCAGTAAAGTTTGTAGAATTAAAAGTTAGTGATGCCACCTACGGTTTTTCGGTCAAGAGGGACCGACACTGCGCGTCAGACCTCCGAAGTTGTTGGTATTGCAGCCTAATACTATCACTCCCCATAGGTGGAGCAGTACCCCAGGGCACATGTGTTTAATTGAGGTGAGTGTGCAAGGCTGTGTTCAAGCTGGGCCTCTGTTTCTTATCTGCTTTGGCAGTCGGCGGCTCTGTAGGTGGGAGAATAAACAGTCTCACACAGCATAAACCCGGTTTACTCATTAAAGTTGCAACTGATCGCCGGGTACTTCACTCTGCCAAGTTCCAGTCCGGTCCGTTCCCGAGGAACCGGGATAGCTTGTCCAAGACCCCCTGGTTGTGAACCTTTACTTTCTCGGTTCTCTCTCTCTCTCCCAGCGCTGCTTATTTTTCTCTCCTGTCACCGCCTCCGCATGCAGAGCCCTAATCTTGCAGCCACGGGTCTTTTCGGGTGACCGGAACCTGTCCCCTGACCCTGGTGCGGCTGCCTTCTCAACAGGTGCGTTGGGTTGTGGCCACAGCTCCTCTAGACCTCGTGACCTCCGGTTCAGTGGTTCGGGAGAACAGCTTCCATGTACGTTCACAGCCGGTCCCCTGGGTCTCGAACAACCCCTCCGCCTGACAATAATCATTCCCGATTCAGGCACACAGGCTGGGCTGTTCTCACTCCACCTGTGCCCCTAGGGTCTTTTCTGTCCACCGCACAACAACTCCTCCCTCCACTCCTTCTCTCTTTATTCTTCTTCTACTGACTTCTCCTCTACTCACAACCATCCTCCACTTTCTTCCCCTGTCCCCTTGACTGGGCACTCCCCCTGGTCTGCCCATGGTCCCCTAGGTCCGAGGGTGTGTTGGGTGTTTTGGTGAGTGTCTGGATTCACCATCCTGTTTCCTCAAGAACTGAAATACCACACCAGTGGAGTGGGTGCAGTACCCCTTGTGGCGACCAGACTGGTGGGGGTCACACATGCAGTGTGAAAAAGATGACAATCTTGTACACAAGATTACACAGAGGATCATTGTTCTTGGCAGCACACCATCCTGTGAAAACATGACTTGTGCTGTCAAGGGCTATGGCAGCCTATGTGCTGTAGCTGCAATCTATTACCAATCATTTAGTGAGCATCACAAGTAAGGGCTGCTTGCATAAATAGGCTATTAAATGACCACTGAGAATCAAACATATTGCTGTCATTTAGCGCCATGGAGGGTATAGAGTAAATGGACCCTTACCTTCTACATGGCTTCTGAACTTGACATCAACTGTCCATCTCGACTTTGTTCAAGAAAGGATTTACTGCCAGAATAGTGAGGTGTCATTTTACATATTCCTATTATACTCTTTGGAGAGTGGAGGGGAAAGGTTCTAGTGCATCACAGAGTGAGGAAAGAGAGACAAAAAAGGGTCATGCTGAGCTTTCTAACAGATCTTTTACCGAACTCCAGAGTTATATTTACATGCAATCTGCTAAGTATGGCTATATAATTTTCTGCATTTTGCTGCTGCTTCTTTGTAAGCTAAGAATTAAGAGCAGAAATCCCTCTTTGTGTTCTGTGCTGTTTAAAGGGAACCTGTCACCTGGTTTTTGCCATCCCATCTGAGAGCAACATAATGTAGAGACAGAGACCCTGATTCCAGTGATGTGTCATTTACTGAGCTGCTTGCTGTCATTTTGATAAAATTACTGTCTTCTCTGTTGCAGATTTAGCAGTCTGTGAATAAACCAGTCCACTTGGCAGCAGGCCAAGAGGACTGCTAATGATAATCTCCAGCTGCTTAAACAGTGATTTTATGAAAACTACACTGAGCAGCTCAGTAAGTGACACATCACTGGAATCAGGATCTCGGGTCCTATATTATGCTATTCTCAGATTAGGTTGCAAAAACCGGGTGACAGGTTCCCTTTAAGGAGAAAACATGACAGTTAGTCTCCATCCACCATCTGAGTCAATTGCCAATTAAGAGACAGAGCTTGCAAAAGGCAAAACTGGTGACAATACTGGATTCAAATGATATAATAGCCAGAAATAATGTTATTCTTCATGTGCAAGATAGGTTATTCTGAACATTTATTTAAAAGTACAGCTGGGAACTCAAGGAATATTAAAGGCTCCCTTAAAAGCACCAGGTTGACAGCTACCGAGATACCCGGAGGCTGGAAACTCCAGTAGCCTTAAAGTCTAGCTTGAAGGCTCCTTCCAGGCCTCAAAGCTACCGGACTGTTGGACTGCGCTGCTGCCATGTCATGCGGTCTGGCACTGAGTTTACCTGAGGTCAGAGCTCTCACAGAGGATACCATGAAAATCACCAGAAGTTACCTTAAGTGAACTCAGTGAGAGGCTGTAGGACTGTGATGCTACTGTGACACACAATCAGACAGTCTGGCACAGAATTCACCTGAGGTCACTTCAGTCAGCCCCCACGCTGCTATAAGTGTGTCATGGAGGTCGTGGTGAGTGGTCATGTGTTCTAATGTCACCACTCACTTTGGCTTCCTGATGTAGCAGTGCCAGGATCGTTGTGGGACTTCGTGTGGAGTATGTTGGACCTGCAGGGGGTGATTTGGGGGCTAATAAATTGGTGAAAGATGGTCGTTTTATTTTTTCATTCAAAATAAAAGGATATTTGTATGTTTGTGTTTTTCTTCCTTTTTACTTACAGAATTGGTAATGGGAGTCTCAATGTCACATTTCCATTATGAACCCAGGGCTTGATTGCAGCTGTTATTTTTCACAAATCACAGCTGACATCAACTTCATTTATTACTCCAATTGCCGCGCACTAGGGCAATTGGGATGAGCCAGGTAAAGCACAACAATTGACTCTTATAATGGATGCGCCAATTGTGTGTTATCTGTGGGCTGCTAATTTCAGGCTGAGGAGGGCCCAATAACCATGGACTTTCCCAGCCTGAAAATGCCAGTTCTCAGCTGTCTGCTATATCTGAGCTGGTTATCAAGGATGGGCAAGAGCCCATGTCATTTTGTTAAATTATTTGTTTAAATAATTTGTTAAAAAACTGCATAGGGGAGTCTGTGTTTTTAATATCGAGCCAAGATACAGCACTAACTGGCGGCCGCAGCCATCAGCTGTCTACTTTATCTGCGCTGGTTAACACAAATAGGCAGGGGAATACACTGCAAAGTGGTAATACATTGTTCCAAGAAGTGACCTGTGTGTCAGAGATGCATCAGGCACCTTCTCCATGCTGTTAGAATTCAATTTCATCACTTTTCCATTCATTTCAGCATTTTTACAGCCCCGCTAGTCCCCTCCTATGAGGGTCTGCCAGAAAATGATTCGAGTTTCCCATTAACTTGCATTAGATTCATTATTTGTGACAAATACACGAAAAGTAAGAAATATTCTAGACGAATAATACAAACCTGAATATTTTAATATTTGCCCATCACTAAAAGAAAGTGATCGTAAAAATTTATATTAAGGAATTGTAGCTGTCAAAAGGCCCCATCACACATGTCAATGTCATCAACGATCTGATCGCTGGCGACATTGACGGCTGATCGCTGGTGAGCTGTCACACAGGCAGACTCACCGGGAATCAGTGGACCAGCGACATCGTGGAAATTATTTCAATGTCATTTCCACGATGTCTTGCTCCCTTTGCCATGCTGCAGTAAGCGGGAGCAGGCTAGTCTCCAAGGTAAACTGCGGGTATCTAGCCAGCTGCCAAGATACCTGATGTATACCTTGGTTACCAGTCTTTTCCGCTCACCGGCTGGTATCCAAGGTACACAGCGGGTAACTAGGGTCCTTAGTTACCAGATGTGTACCATGGATACCAGCCGGTGAGCGGAGAAGGCTGGTAACCAAGGTATACATCGGGTATCTAGGCAGCGTGCTCTGCCTAGATACCCGCAGTTTACCATGGATAAAAGCTCCCAGCGCTTGCTGAGAGGCGCTGGGAGCTGGCTGATCGCGCGTCTCCCGGTGTCACACGCAGCGATGCTGCATGTCCACTGGGCGACCATCGTCAGGTTTTCGGTCCAGTCCGAAAACCTGGCGACCATCAACCAGCGATTTATCGCTGGTTGATGCGCCCTGTCACACGCGTCAATATCGCTGCAGCGTCACGTGCAGCAGCGATATTGCACACGATATTGACGCGTGTGACGGCGCCTTAAGAAAATGCTCATAGTAATGTAAACACAGACTAATATTTTATGAGCTTTAGTTTGTTAGTCTATTTTTATTAGTTTTATTACTTCTAGTTTTATTTTGCCTTTCTATCTTGTAAGTATACAGTCTGATACAAACAATGGTTTGATGTTAAATGGAACATGTTGTGAATGTAAATTACATTTCACAATGCTAGGTCAAAGACAAACAGAGAAAAATAATGTAGCAAGAAATATTATTTCTCACATCTACCGAGAGAAAAATCTATTATGTTTCTATATAGGTACGTGAAGCTAGTGTCAGACAGAAAAATGAGGCCTCCGCTGAGTATTTTGCTACATGAGAGGGATCACTAAGCTGTTCTCCCATTAAGCAATGTGTGCCATTCTCCACTTCATTATTCCTGCTTTTCTTTATATCAATTATGTTCCTCTGAACCTAAGGAAGATGAATGCTACATGAGCACTGTCAGATGCAGCCCGGTGCTCTAAACGCTGATTTACACCTTGTACTGTGCTGTTTTACAGCACAATTTGCCCTTTGAAATGCAAGTGCGGCCATTAAAATCTCTCTTTTCCAACTGCTTGCATTGGTTTAAGGGCCTGTAATTATATTCCTGATTAAGTGGCCCACAGACAATTCCTCCGCCTCTAAATATGTGAGGATTGAGGTATGGGGTTTAGCTTTGTATACAGAGCAGTGGAGAACAATGGTGTTCGCATCTATGTATATAGCTAAACCTATATTGATAGAAGGGCTCAGCAATGCTCTGATGGCTGGGGGAAAATAAACAATCATTTCATTTGTCTTTTTTTTCTACATTAGTATTTACTTTATAGGAAACTAAAATGGATTTTTGGTTAAAGTACAATCTGATCTCACTTAATCGTCTTGTCTGATAATTAATACTATAATTAGACATGCTGTAAGGATGCACTGTGGCAGGAAACCTGGCAACTCTTAAGCCACCGTCACACTAAGCGAGATCACTAGCGAGGTCGCTGCTGAGTCACAAGTTTTGTGACGCAACAACGACCTCAGCAGAGATCTCGCTACGTTTGACACATAGCAGCGACCACGCCCCTGCCGTGAGATCGCTGGTTGTGTCAGAATAGCCTGGACCATTTTTTGATTGTTGGGTCCCCGCTGGGCAGCATGCACCGGTGTGTTTGACGGGGACAACGAACAACGGCCTCAATACTATGCCCTACAGTGACAGGGTCCCAACGACTGCCATATCGTTGCTGCATTGCTGGTGAGATCTGACTGTTTGACATCTCATCAGCAACCATGTAGCGACGCTCCAGCGATCCTTACCAGGTTGTATCGTTGTCAGGATGGCTGGAGCGTTGCCAAGTTTGACGGTACACTTAGTAGGGTTTCTATGGACAAACATTGCATAAAGCACTCTAGCAAGTCCAGAGGAACCCTGGCTTTCATCCTTTAATTCTTAAACAGGGACCTGTATTTAAAACAGGTTCCCTTGGGTTGCATCCACGGAGTAGCTGCCGGCTGGTGAAGCAAGTGGCAGAGGAGAGTAATCCAACTGAGTCAAAAACAGAGTGGGCTGAGAGTAGATAAATCAAAATACAGGGATATTTCCAGATATAGCGGGGACACATATATAAGATTATCTTAGCACAGGAACATTATTTTAAGCAGATTGTGGAAATTATTATTATTCCAAGGTCTATTGATTAAAATTCACTCTAAAAAAAACTTTATTTGAGGGAAAACCCCTTTAGGCCCTTATTTGTGTTTTGATTCTGATTTTGACCCTGTCCTCCTGGTCTTAACCTCGCCTATATCCGAACATATCCCTGTATTTCGATTTTGTTCTTGGTAGTATCAGCCCTCTCTGTTTTTGACCCAACTGGATTGCTCTCCTCTACCAGCTCGCTTCACCAGCCGGCAGCTACTTTGTAACATCCGATTGTGGAAAATACTATTATTCCAAGTTCTATTGATTAAAGTGAACTTTGTTCATAGGAAAACCCCTTTAAGTTGTTTCTGGTGAGTAATGGATTTGAGAAGCGAAATCAACCAACAGAGCATCCAAACAACAAACCAGGGCCAAAATATGTCACACCCCGAAGACCGGGGTACTCTGAATCGGGCCCTGTCGTCGTCTAGGGCTGCGGGATGTCATGGTGACATGACCCGACTCCGTGGTCC
This sequence comes from Allobates femoralis, assembly GCA_033576535.1. Taxonomy (NCBI): domain Eukaryota; kingdom Metazoa; phylum Chordata; class Amphibia; order Anura; family Aromobatidae; genus Allobates; species Allobates femoralis. The sequence continues at coordinate 102,612,590 of JARQOC010000001.1, forward strand.
CAGGTGCGGCAATAAAATGGGGTATAAGAAAAAGGGGAAAAGAAAGTTTGCAGTACGTGACGCCAGCCATAGTTTTGTGGCCAATATGGTCCACCACCTCCGTCAAGGCCTCTGGGGTGATGATGGTCGGCAGCCGGAATGTTGAGCTCTCTACAGCTAGGGCTTGGTTCTATAGGGCAGGTGCAGAAGAGCCATATTTGGACGCCGCGCACCATCTCCTCCAGACAATCCCTCTTGCGTTTCAGACAGTCAGTCTGCAGCTCTACAGGTGAGCCTCGTCGCAGACGCAGAAATGACAGTCTCAGACAATCAGCGTCATGCTTGACCGGGCTCTTTTTAGTTGTACATACAGCAGGTTGCAGGGTACAAACATTTCACACACCCTAGTAGCTAGGACCATTCGGCTACTACACCTCCTTTCTGGTTCCTTTCCGGGCCTCTCTCTCTCTGTTCCACAGGCTAGCTCCAGGCCAGCGGTCTTGGGTCTATTCCCAGGAGATCTCAGTCTGTCTCCTTACCCTATCTGATGGCCTTTCCTTTACTGCACTGGAGGGTAGGATCCGGGTATGAAATCCCTTCACAACATCGGTTAAATCACGGTTGGGGCTTAAAGCATCCTGCCACTTCTACAGGACCAGCACCCTGGTTTTGGCCGGGTCCCCCGGTGTCCCCGGTGGTCTTGGGTACACCATGGATCCCTTCTTCCTTCCCACGGGAGGCTACCTGGGACCCAGACTGGCCATACGGTGGCACAGGCCGCTGGGTCCCTACGGGATGTCTCGGCTTAGGGGTTTCATTACTCACCCTCTCACTCTTGCCAGGAATGTCAACCAGAACTCTCTCCGAGCTCCCCTAACTTTGTGTTCCTAGGTTTTAATCTAGTTTCTCTACCCACTTCCGGGGCTTTTTCTCTCGCTCCACCCTCCACTCGGTTCCTTTCCTATCCCCTGCCTGACAAAAACTAACTAGGACTAGGGATTCGGGGGATGTGTCAGGTGTTTGTGCGAAGTGTCCTGCCTATACATCCCAGCTGCTGTAATTTAACGTGGCCGTCACTCCACAGGGGCACCACAAATATATCGATAACTGACAAATACAGGGAGGTTACTTAAAATGTGGCTCCAACCAAAGCTCACATCAGAGAGCTAATTACACCTGCTGATCAGCTGACCTGCAGAAATACTCAGCCTTCACGACTGGCATCTCCCATAGTTCTGCCACATGAATACTCTTTCGTAGTCTACGCCCTTATCACCTAGTTGTGGGGAGACACCCAGCGCTGGACAAAGACGGGGAGGGGGGAAAGGAGTCCCTGATGCTAAGGGTAAAAAGGGGGGATGGTGACCCCTAGAAAAACTAGCGCTGACACCTAGCTTCCCTAATGTCCTTATACAGTTCCTGCAACTGTCGCCGCCAGGATACCTATTCCCTGACAGTCCCTGGACTACCACTACACAGGGATCAGAGTGGGTGATCACTAGTCAGCCCGGCTACCAAATAAAGAAATCTTAAGGGAAGCAAACAAAGAGGGGAGAGATACACTTAGCTTGAGCAGATCCAAGCAGCAAACTAACAAACTCCAGGAAACACTGCTTTGAGCTAGGATGCAACCAGGAACACCTGAACAGCTATCACCAGCAGTGCATCCTGGGAGTCAAGGGGAACATATAGGCAACTCGAGGTAAGGAATCAGCTGGGTCCTAGTGACCGCCAGCTTTAACTAAAAGGGGAATGCCTCTTAATGCAACAGAGACATTTTCTTACGATTTTGACTGTTTGGCCAAATGTGGGGACCTTCGGCGAGTGGCCTCTACAGTCTCAACCGTGCCTCCTGACACACCCGTGACACTAGTGCCTTCAACAGTACAAGTGTAACACTGTCTCTCGACAGAGTCAAGGCTTATAGAAACGGGTTTAGACAATGATATAACACATGCTGAGACAGACACATATAGAAAAAATGTATTATAGGTGAACTTATTATCAACAAGCTACTATACATTTAGTTCCTACATGCTGAAATGCTTTATTCTGAATATGTGTTGTATGATATTTCTCATGCATCATTCACAATAAAGAAACATTTGACTATAAATAAACCTTTATTTTATAGCATGCCGCAGCTCTAATAATCCTCCACCCCAGAGACTTTCAAAGCACTGCTGCAGTGCAAGCTTCTTACAACAGTAAAAAAACGCAAAAAAATCTAAATAACATGTTTTTCATAAATATTATGTTTAAAGATCATTCAATTTCTGACAAAATTGTCCCTTTATCATCACACAATGGAGGGAAAATGAGGACAGTGGGTACAGCGCTGCTTCTTTGAAGAATTCCAGTAGAATCAACCTGTTAAGTGCACAGTAGAAGCTTTCCAGAAATGTCCCACAAGTCAAGTGGAGTTAAGAGTAACAACCTATTAGTATCTGTACCTTCCTTTTTTAATTCATCCTCAATTCTACATTTTCCCCATGCTTGTGCGACGCCTACCAGGGCCGTGGGATACTCGGTAACTGAGCCGGTCAGTTCTCTGGGAGATCATGGTGGCAGGGACCCGGCTCCGTGGTCCTGGCCGTGCAGTAAAAGGGGGTAGTATTTACAGGGGATGAACGTGATGCCACCTGTGGTGTTCGGCCAGGCATAGCCGATGCTGCAGATTATTACAGCTGGGGCAGATGGTAGTGCAGCCGGGATGGTATTGCTTCCCACAGATGGGGCGGGGCCCCAGGGCAGATGGAACAGTCTATTAAGATGGTGGGTCAGCAGTTTGGTCAAAGCCCAAGCATCTTTGGTTCTCTCCACCGGGACACCCTTTTATAAGCCTTTCCTGGTCGTCTCCCCATGCTGGCTACTCGCCTCTCCTACCCTGTGTCTTCATACACAGTGACTGAAGCAGGTGGCTGCGGGTCTTGTTGGGCAATGACGGCAACATCCCCTGACCCTAGTTCTAGCCCCCATTTTGCAGAATGTGTATGGTAGTGGCCACTGCCCATGCAGGTGCAGCAGCCTCCGGTTTCCTAGTGTAGACTTGAAGTGCGTCGCTAGATCGGGACCGGTCCCCTCATGCAACGTAGCTCCACCAGCAATGCCCTCCAGGGTGTTTGTTAGTATGGGGCCCCTCCGGCCAGGGCTCCATGGCGACCTTGTCTCAGGTCCCACTTTCCTGGTGTGAGCCTCCCCTAAAGCTCCATTCTCCTAGGTCTTCCTCACAGCAGAACTTCTCCCTCCAATTGATCTAACTCCTCCTCTTCCTTTCTGCTTTTCCTACCTCCTGTTGCCACCCCCTCTGCCTATTCCGTCTTCCAGCATAAAGATGGGGCCCTCCCTCTCAGTAGGGTCCACCTAGATCCCCAAGTCTGAAGTTAGGATGGGTGTTGGGTGCAGGTGTATGTGTGTCCTAGGTTTGCGGCCCCTGCTTACCTGGGAGTGACATACCACACCTATGGCTTAGATGCAGTACTTCTGTGGTGACCAGACCGCGGGGGCGCCACACTGCGGGGGCGCCACACTTGCATATGCCCTTCACAGTTACTGCTCCAATAATTTTAACCTCCTTCACTATCCTGAAACACGAACACTTTGCAAACATCTCTCTTCTCACATAACCTCATCTGCAGACCTGTTCTTATACCTTAAATCCCTTCTTATAAAACAAAGAACAAACAATGATTATTATTTGTAAAAATTAGCACTAATTATTTGTTCTGATGACGTCTCTTGATAATCTACATCATTTCTCATTGAAATGCAAGCATTGCCTTGATATTTCTTCTTTTTCATAAGAGGTTAATAAAGAAACCTTTTCTAAAATAACCCTAGTGCCATTTATCTCTAGCCCTAGCGCTCCACAGACCAGGGATTTTTTTACTCTCAGCTTCTTTTTCATAATGGCATTTATGAATCAAGAGTTTTTGCACTTTCTCAATTTTAGTTATGTGAATATATAACACTGAAGATATGATACTTTGATACAATGTAAATTAGCCAGTGCACACCTTGTATAATGATGTGTTTGGTGTGCCCTCTAAATAACTCAACATACAGACATTAATGTCTAACTGGAAACAAAAGTGAGTACAGCCCTGAATGAAAATGGCCAAATTGTGCCCTTAGTGAGAATATTTTGTGTAGCTACCATTATTTTCAAGCACTGCTTTAACTCTGTTGGGCATGGAGTTCATTAGAGCTTTACAGGAACCACTGGATTCCTCTTCAACTCTTCCATGATGACATCATAGAACTGGTGGATGTTAGAGATCTTGCACTCCTTCACCTTTCGTTTGAGCATGTCTCACAGATGCTCAATTGGGTTTAGGTGTGGTAACATGCTTGGCCGCCCAGCACCTTTACCCTCAGTTGAATTAGCAAGGCAGTTATTTTTTTGGAGGTATTTTTGAGGCAGTGGCGTAACTTCATTGGATCGGGCCCGGGTGCAGGATTTAGCCCGGGGCCCCTTAGGTGAGGAGCAGGGGGGGGGGGGTAGGTTAGCTGATAAAAGATTTTGATTTTGAGGAGCGGGGGGGGGGTGCTGCTGAGTGATTTTGAGGAGCAGGGGGGAGGTGGTCGTTGTGCCGGCGCCTCTGCCGGCTCTCAATGACTCCCGCGGTCTGCCGGCCAGCTTCTGCGCATAGGAGAGGAGGGGCAGGCACAGCTGCAGGCAGTGAGGCTTCTCTCACTTCCCATCCCGTCCTCCCTCCACTCCTCGTCCTCGGGACAGCGCTACCGCGGTCGCGGCGGGCTGCTTGAAGCACGGGCCCGATCCCAGCCACGACCGCGGTAGTTACACCACTGGTTTGAGGTTATTATCATATTAGAATACTGCCCTATGGACCAGTTTCCAAAGGGAGGGGATCATGCGCAGCTTCAGAATGTCACAGTACATGTTGGCATTCATGGTTTTCTCAATGAACTGTAACTCTCCACAGCCAGCAGCACTCATGCAGTCCAGAATCTTGACAATCCCACCACCATGCTTGACTGTAGACAAGACACTCTTCTTGTCTATATACTCTTCACCTGGTTGCCGCCACATACACTTGACACAATCTGAAACAAACAAGTTTATCTTGGTCTCATCAGACCACGGTACATGGTTCCTGTAATCTATGCCCTTAGGCTGTCTTCACAAAAGGAAGAGGACAGAACAGGATCCTTTTTTGCCTCCCATATATCTCTATGGTGCCAGATTGGCCATAAATGGCCATCCGATTCTGCCAGTTCAGTCCTGAATTCGTTTCTGTCCTGTTTTTCCCAGCCCCAAAATCGGAGACTGCTCCAATTTTGGGCTCCGTGTAAAAAACCCGGACCAAACCGGACAGAAATTAATACCGGGCGATCCGGTGCCCATAGCATGGGACTCTATGGGAGCCGGATACAGGAAAAAACAGGATCTGCGGGCAAGCGATTTTAACCGCGCTGATGCGGTCATGTAACACATCAGCTGATTGGGTTGCCCTGCCCCTTCCCGGTCAGCTGATTAAGGTCCTTGCAGCCATTGGAGGTGGGTGCCACGCATCGCGAGACACTCGGCGGACAGGTGAGCATTTTTTTTTATTTTTAACTATTCCTTTATTTAAATTCACTTTAACAGGGTATGTAGATACACTGCTAAAGTGAAAGTAAAAGCGCCACCACTTGCCTGGTTTGGCTCCCCCCAGCTCTTTCTGTGTCTAGATCTGTCAAAATCACCGATCCGGGACAGAAATGACGTCCGGAGTTTACAATCCCGACCTGTCTGCTCCTGTCCGTGTGGTCCTGCAAAAAGCAGGACGCCACGGACAGGAACAAAACCGTAGTGTGAAGCCAGCCTTAGTCTGCTTCTCTTCAGCAAACTGTTTAAGGGCTTTCTCTTGCATCATCTTTAAAAAAAGCTTCTTTCTGGGATTACAGCCATGTACATCAATTTGATGCAAAGTGCGGCATATGGTCTGAGCACTGACTGACTGACTCCTTACCCTGTTAACCTCTGTATCAAGGCTTGCAGCACTCATACATCTATTTTGAACAAACAACCACTGAATATGACGCTGATCATGTATACTCAACTTCTTTGGTTAACCATAGATCTGTTCTGAGTGGAACCTGTCATGTTTAGCCTCTGTATGGTTTTGGCCATTGTGCTGCAGCTCAGTCTTAAGGCCCCTTCACACGGGCCGACATCGCCGCCAATTACATAGGCAACGTAGGCCTAACGGCGGCGACATCGCCCCTACGTCGCCTCATGTAAAGGGGCTATGTCGGCGCCGCCGGGAGGTCCAGGCGACCGATCTGGGGCGATGTGCATACATCGCCCCATGTAACCGGCCGCCAGCAACCGTTGTCCTGCATTGCCGCTGAGGTTTTCAGACATCCCGGCGGCGATGCTGCCTGTCAGCTCGGCTCCTCAGTGCAACAGTTCAGTCGTAGGTTGCCCTCAGTGAGAGCCAAAGCACAAGTAAAGTCTATTAAATTTCTCAACAAAGTTTTATTTTCACAGACTTGGGCAGTCATTAGTTGGAAGTATTTACAAAATCACATTTTGCTGCACACTGCTCCCTTTGTCTTGGTGCCTCCAGACTCTCGTACCTCAGCCTCACTGATGCCGGCCATGAATTCATATGGTATTACGCAGCCCAGGCCCCATCCCATCTATGGGGAACCATTCAAAGGACAAACCAGTGCCTCCGCCAGACAAGAGTTCCTTCTCAACACCTACTGTGGAGACCCGTTTGGCCGAGTCTAGGCTGGAGTTCTCTGAAATGGCAATGGAGGAAACAGTAATTGCCTAAGGTCCTGCCAGAGGCAGGCAACAAGTACCAGTACCGAAAGGGGTACATTTACACATGGTTTGGCGATCCTGTCCTGTGTCCTTGGTCCAAATACCAGGGTGACCCAATGGTCAAACCAAATCAATTAGAACAGAAATTCTGTTTGAGTTTCATTTTCCCTTCTTTTCTTTGGGACTCTCCTGTTCTCCACTACACTGGAAGCTCTTTTTATTGGCTAAGCCCCACCTTTAAGGAATATCATCAATTATTATTAATAACTTCCATTTTTAGGGGAAACTGAGGAGCAGTTTTTACCTTGGCCACTAGATAGCCACACACAAATGATTAAATGCATTAACCTTATATAAAAACATGTGACACATATACACTGCAGTCTTAAGGTTGGAAATAAATTAACCCTCACCCCCCCTAGATTCCCTCAACACAAGTTAATTATAAGTCCATCTATTGCATGCTTTCACACCCCAATTATTTATAAGGTCCTGATAGCATATACCCCTCCTTGCCAATTAGGTATAAATCCTTGTATAGCATCCTCCCCACCCCCAATTCATAACTTCCTGTATAGCATCCTCTCTTACCTTTTAATTTACTGTATGTCCCAGTATAGTGTTCTTCCACACCCTCAATTATGATCATTTTATGATTAATCAGTGATATAGTCCTACCCACCAACTCATTCTAAATCGTTCTATAGCTTCCACCACCACCTGCTTATGAATAAAGGTGGCTAGCTTTCGTTTGTGATAACTTCAGAAATTTTACAGGGCTGCCGAGATTAGAGATTAACTATTAGATACCACTAAAATAATGAAGAGGATTTTGCTCAGTAAAGAAAAAAATAATAATTTCATGGTGCTCGTGAAAGTCAGGAGAGTTGCTGTTCTCCATCTACACCTTTGGCTTGGGACAGCTCATAGAGTCTCACGGCTTTCAGTATCATCTTTATGCTGACTACACACAGATCTACCTCTCTGGACCTGATATCAACTCCTTACTAACCAAAATCTCACAATGTCTGCCATTTAATCCTTTTTTCCTGCTAGGTTTCTAAAACCGAACATGGACAAATATGAATTTTTCATATTTCCCCTATCTTACTCTACACTTCTACCAGACCGATCCACGGTCAACGGCTACTCACTTTCCCCAGTCCTGCATGCTCGCTGCCTTGGCATAATCATCGATTCTGCTCTTTCAAATCACATATTCAAGCCATTTTCACCTCCTGCCAATTTCAACTCAAAAATATCTCCCAGATCAAACATTCTTTAATCAAGAATCTGCAAAAACATTAGTGAATGCCCTTATCATCTCCCGCCTTGACTACTGCAATCTTCTACTCCCTGGCCTCCCTTCTAGCACTCTTGTACTTTTCCAATCTATTCTAAACTCTGCGGTCCAACTAATCCACTTGTCTCCCCACTATTACTCATCCTCTCCTCTCTGCCAAGTCCTTCACTGGCTCCCCTTTGCCCAGAAACTTCAGTTCAAAACCCTAACCATGACATACAATGCCATCCATAATCTGTCTCCTCAGTACATCTGTTATGGTCTCCCCGACTTACCACCACACAACTTCCAATCTTCACAAGATCTCCTTCTCTACTCCCCTCTTATCTCTTCTTCCCACAACCGCACACAATATTTCTCCTGTGCATGCTCCATACTTTGAAACTCTTTACCCCAACACATCAGACTCTAACCAACTGTGAAAACCTTCAAAAGGAACTTGAAGATCCATCTCTTTTGATAAGCCTACAACCTGCAGTAATCCTCAGTCCATTAAACCGCCACAAGACCAGCTCTACCCTCTCCTAGTGTATTCTCACCTATCCTTGTAGACTGTAAGCCCTTGCGGGCAGGGTCCTCTTTCGCTCTGTACCTGAGTGTGCCTTGTATTCTTCATGATGATTGTTGTTATTTTGTATACCCCCTTTCACATGTAAAGCACCATGGAAAATGGCGCTATATTAATAAGTAACAATAATAATTATGGTTAATAATGAATTCTGAGTGGAATTACCCGTGTATTACATCTGTATGTCCTAAATATTCATGTAGAGCAGTGAATTATATTAATGCTTCCAAAAAAAGTTTTAGAATTATATTGCCTGGCACAATTATTAATGTAATGTTTATGAGGCTACAAGATAAGGGTATGGACAGGTTATTAGTCGTTGCTTTTCTTTTTTTTTAACCTGCAGGATCTGAATAATAAAATATTGGTGGTTAAAAGTCAACCTGCACCAAGAAAGAGTCGGATAATGTAGAAATGGCCGTAAACTGTTCCCTCTCTAACAGCCTCTAATGCGTAACGTTTATTACATTTCATTAAAACATAGTGACTTATTTGTATATATGTTTTAATGTGAGCAAATATTTAATAAAGCAGAGTGATTACAGTGATTAACAACAATTCTGGGTAATTCTCACTCATTTATTTTGTAGTTAGTGTAAAATTATCTATAGTGAATTATTCTAGACAGGGAAGGTGACTTGTAAATCTGCAAGATTTTATTTAAATGGATAATTGTGGGAATGTATCAACAATATTTACATTGCTATAAAGCTCTTGTACGGAGCACTGCATCTATACCCACTGTCATCCCGAAGTCCCATGAGGGTGGCAGGTTATTAAAATGTGTAGGTCTGTTGTCTGGATTTAAGGTTTTAACTACACCATTGCTGTCATAGAACTGCATACAGTTTAGCGGAGGTGGGAGCTCAATAATTGTAAAGCTCAGACTCTACCAACCTCTTGTGCCATTTTTTTACTTTTTTTTTATACCTGCATTGATGTAATTTTGTTGAGCTGTCACAATGAGGACATCACACCATCCAAGAGTTGTCTGCTACTATAATATTGATGATATAAAGGATAGGTCATTAATAGCAGATCACCGGGGTGCAATAGGCCACACCCCTGCGGATCAGCTGCTTCTGGTGCCTGCTGGGGTTGGAAGTGCCCAGGTCAGTTCAGTCATCTACATAGGGGCTGTGGCTGGGTATTACTCATCCCTCTACAACTGATCACCGCCAGCTCCAGCCTTTGATCTGCAGGGTGCCGCATATTGCACCCTCAAAGATTTGGTATTAATGACCTATCTTAAGGATAAGCCATCAGTATTAAAGTATCAGGCAATCTCATTAAATAATAAAACTAAATTTAGAACTGGATCTACCTACTATATAACATTCATTGGCAGAAATGATGCACACAAATTAAAGCCCATACCAAAAGACAAAAATAAAATGACTGCTTTCTTGCCCAGACTAGCAATTTGGCCTGCTGGTAGGCCAATCATTCCTTGGGCTCACTCCTCTATGACATGCGGGGTGGGAGTAGGACTGGTGCTAGTATGAAAAGGGGTGTTCAGTCATACAAATCACTGCATGGGCTCAGGAATACTTCAAGAACTCATTGTCTATGAACATATTTTGCTGTGCAATCCAGAAATGCAATTGAAAACTCTATTATACATAGAAGAAGCCATCCACTCTGGTCCAAAGCTCATGTACAATGGACATAGCAAAAATGTAAAACTGTGATCCCATGATTCAAATTGAGAAATTCATTATGGAAGCCACGGGTATCATGTGCTGCAGCCTCAAGGGGAGTGGGGCCAACCAGTTTGGTATTGGTGTATCTGTAGTGGTCACACTTCTTTACGTCTTGAAAACGCTACATCATTTGTAGTTTAAAATTTTCTTTATAAGTGTTTCAACCAGAGCTGGGGTGCGTGGGGTACTCGGTCACCGGGGCTTCTGTGTGGGATGTCACGGGTGGTCGGTATCCCGGTGCCGTGCCCTGGCGAACAATTGTACCAGGTGTTGTTGGTAAACGGTGGGGGTAAAAGGGGTTATTTACAGGGGGACGTGACGCCACCTGTAGGGTCTGGTAAGGTGGTACCAGCGCTGCCAGCCGGCCACTGAGGTGATGGAGGGGGCAGCAGTGTGTGGTACAGCTCCCCACAGGTGGAGCTTTACCTCAGGGCAGCTATGATGGTAATGAGACGGTGAGGGAGGACAGTGATGGTAAATGGTGGTGCAGTTCTTACCCTCTGCTGTAGATGTTGATGATGTTACGTCCTTTGAGCTGCGGCAGGAAGAATAACAGAAACCGTTTCCATTTTAACTTTGCTTTACTCGGTACCGGCTGATGGCATAACAATACACGGTACAGTTTGGTTTAGGGTGCTGTTACCAACTCAGGATTTCTCTTAAGGAGTCTTTAGATGTTCTTTCTATGTCTTTCAGGGTTTCTATTCTCTTTCTAGATCTTTCTGTCTTTCCCACCTTGGAAGAGCTCACCCGCCAGTCCTGCAGTCTGTGTCTAGTAGGCTTAAATTGACTATTACCGGTCCAAATGGGAACAGCAGGAACGCACAAGTTTCCCACTTGACACCGGGTTTCAGTCTTTCCTCACTAGTGTAGGACCGTCTTTTGGGCATGAGGGGTGAGGTACCTTGTGGTGCTGTCAGCAACCCGGTCTGGTTGGGCCTGCAGCTCGTCGGCTTCGCAGTCAGGGATGAACTCCTGGCTGCCTCGGTATCCGTGTCACCTGTGAACCCTCAACATGACCAGCTGGTTCCTACCAGTCTAGGTCCGTTGCCATCTGTCCTGGGCCCCCACATATAGTTGGGGTACCCTCCACTCAGCTCAGGCTGCCAGGCGTGACCACACTGTCTGCCTTCCCAACGCCGTCTGAGGTAAATTCCTAACTGTCACTCTAACTCTATCCTAAGCTCCGCCCACCACCTGTGGAACCTACCATAAAGTCAGTTTCCCCTACACTAAGTGGTGCGGTCCTAAGTGAGTGCTAAAAATAGACTCCATAAGCATTAAATCGTAACCTGGCAACTTACAAGGAAAAACACATTTTATATTCAAGTGTAATACCATTCTGTGGCGCATACCCGCAGGGGCGCCACACACCCCCTTGGTGAAACACACCCGTCCGCGGGTGTCAAACCAAACCTGAAATACAAAAATGCATTTTACATATAACATTGAACATTTAGAACAGATATCAACAATAAGATTGCTTCTTTTCTTCCCTATTAGGGAGGCGCATTGCTTATAACGTTGCATCAAACTTTGACTATAATCTAGTCCATACTGGCCCAACTGGGACCAGGTAACAAGTTCTTTGGTTACTGTCCATCAAGTGCTGAAAAGGAAAAAGAAACAGTGCAATGCAAGGCAAATATGCATTTTAAACAATTCTGCTCACACTTTGAACAGTGCAATACCGGGTTAACTCTTTATTGCTCAACTTACTGACCCGGTTTGCAAACCTCCCACTGAGACCTGCGTGGCGTTTATTTATCCCACAATACAGGTCCCAGTCCAGGTGACCCTGGGGAACTGCAGATAGATGCACTCTTCTCTTCTCCAACCGCTGCTGCTGATGCTGGTACCGCGACCCTCCATAGCTCGCGGGGCCCGGCCTCCTCCGTACCACCGGCTTTTTCAGGAACTGGATGAAGTCCTCCGTCTCGGTGATATCCTCCTCTCCGGGTTCCACAAGGGGTGCATAAACCGGTCCCAGGGAATCAGCAGCTGGAACTGCCATTGCCTCACAGCCGGTTACAGGTAACAGGTCCGGAGCCTGACCAGGTATATTGAGTCCGCTCCCGGCCACATCCTGCTTAGTTCTTATAGTCCATAACCGATGTAGGCTGGCGCTCGACCCGCCCCTTGGTTGATTGAGAGCAATGGGGGCGGGGAGACTTTTTGGCGCCTCTTGAATGGCCTATGTTTGTTGAGGGGCCGAGGCATGCCCCTAGGCCGGCACATAGTTCTTTATGCACTTTTAAGCCCGCCCACCACGAAGTTCCTGTGGGCAAGTCTTTCGGGCTTTTCCGGAGCCCGCCACTGCCTTCGTCACTCCTCGGCAGAGCGGAGGGGGCGGGGCTTATCTTCCCGCTCTTTCTCCTGCTGTGACGCAGTTTGAATTTCTGAGGCGATGTAATGGCGGCTCGGCACAGTTTTTATAATCCACACATTTAGACAATAATAAAGTTCTTAAGGCACACTTCACCCGGTAGATACCAGGCTGGCTCGTCCTGTTCGTGACGCCAATTTGTTTCAACCAGAGCTGGGGTGCGTGGGGTACTCGGTCACCGGGGCTTCTGTGTGGGATGTCACGGGTGGTCGGTATCCCCGGTGCCGTGCCCTGGCGAACAATTGTACCAGGTGTTGTTGGTAAACGGTGGGGGTAAAAGGGGTTATTTACAGGGGGACGTGACGCCACCTGTAGGGTCTGGTAAGGTGGTACCAGCGCTGCCAGCCGGCCACTGAGGTGATGGAGGGGGCAGCAGTGTGTGGTACAGCTCCCCACAGGTGGAGCTTTACCTCAGGGCAGCTATGATGGTAATGAGACGGTGAGGGAGGACAGTGATGGTAAATGGTGGTGCAGTTCTTACCCTCTGCTGTAGATGTTGATGATGTTACGTCCTTTGAGCTGCGGCAGGAAGAATAACAGAAACCGTTTCCATTTTAACTTTGCTTTACTCGGTACCGGCTGATGGCATAACAATACACGGTACAGTTTGGTTTAGGGTGCTGTTACCAACTCAGGATTTCTCTTAAGGAGTCTTTAGATGTTCTTTCTATGTCTTTCAGGGTTTCTATTCTCTTTCTAGATCTTTCTGTCTTTCCCACCTTGGAAGAGCTCACCCGCCAGTCCTGCAGTCTGTGTCTAGTAGGCTTAAATTGACTATTACCGGTCCAAATGGGAACAGCAGGAACGCACAAGTTTCCCACTTGACACCGGGTTTCAGTCTTTCCTCACTAGTGTAGGACCGTCTTTTGGGCATGAGGGGTGAGGTACCTTGTGGTGCTGTCAGCAACCCGGTCTGGTTGGGCCTGCAGCTCGTCGGCTTCGCAGTCAGGGATGAACTCCTGGCTGCCTCGGTATCCGTGTCACCTGTGAACCCTCAACATGACCAGCTGGTTCCTACCAGTCTAGGTCCGTTGCCATCTGTCCTGGGCCCCCACATATAGTTGGGGTACCCTCCACTCAGCTCAGGCTGCCAGGCGTGACCACACTGTCTGCCTTCCCAACGCCGTCTGAGGTAAATTCCTAACTGTCACTCTAACTCTATCCTAAGCTCCGCCCACCACCTGTGGAACCTACCATAAAGTCAGTTTCCCCTACACTAAGTGGTGCGGTCCTAAGTGAGTGCTAAAAATAGACTCCATAAGCATTAAATCGTAACCTGGCAACTTACAAGGAAAAACACATTTTATATTCAAGTGTAATACCATTCTGTGGCGCATACCCGCAGGGGCGCCACACAAGCACAATGAAGGAACGTGTTACACACATTTTCACATTGATCAGATTATTTATCTCTTTAATGCAGCTGTTATAGTCCACAGGTATGTGTAGGGGAGTAAAGGGCTTCTAACGTCACAAAGCCCACTCTTCCCATTATTCATTTGAAAAGACTTCCACGATTCTAATTAGTTTCTTATGACATTTCTACTTTTTGGCCATAATTCTATATCCCATGCATCTTCATTTCACATACAGCCGGACTTTAATGTGATGATGAACTTGAGCTAGTAGTCAGTAAAAATGTGGCTCCATTGTCCATTATATGCCTTACCCCCCCCCCAGACCATCAGAGCCATTGTTCCAGTCGATCACAAGACATGGGATGAGGTTCATGACATCTTTCAGAAGAAAATCTAATATATCACAAAAACAATATTTATTTATAAATATGAAAAAGAGTGTCGGGACCCTAATGTTGATTGTATTTGATAATGCACCAGATATATTTCCGATGCTTTAAAGAGGCTGATCCCTTTATAAACCCCTCTTTTTAGGACCGAAGCTATCATTGGGGTAATTGTTTGAGATTCCTCTCTAGGACCTGGAGCAAAGAGATGCTGATAGCATGCTACTTCTTCAGCAGGACCTCCGATGCAGCAGAGTTGAGATGCTACAGTTAGGGCCAGAAATATTTGGACAGTGACACAAGTTTTGTTATTTTAGCTGTTTACAAAAACATGTTCAGAAATACAAGTATATATATAATATGGGCTGAAAGTGCACACTCCCAGCTGCAATATGAGAGTTTCCACATCCAAATCGGAGAAAGGGTTTAGGAATCATAGCTCTGTAATGCATAGCCTCCTCTTTTTCAAGGGACCAAAAGTAATTGGACAATGGACTCTAAGGGCTGCAATTAACTCTGAAGGCGTCTCCCTCGTTAACCTTTAATCAATGAAGTAGTTAAAAGGTCAGTGGTGGATTCCAGGTGTGTGGTTTTGCATTTGGAAGCTGTTGCTGTGACCAGACAACATGCAGTCAAAGGAACTCTCAATTGAGGTGAAGCAGAACATCCTGAGGCTGAAAAAAAAGAAAAAATCCATCAGAGAGATAGCAGACATGCTTGGAGTAGCAAAATCAACAGTTGGGTACATTCTGAGAAAAAAGGAATTGACTGGTGAGCTTGGGAACTCTAAAAGGCCTGGGCGTCCACGGATGACAACAGTGGTGGATGATCGCCGCATACTTTATTTGGTGAAGAAGAACCCGTTCACAACATCAACTGAAGTCCAGAACACTCTCAGTGAAGTAGGTGTATCTGTCTCTAAGTCAACAGTAAAGAGAAGACTCCATGACAGTAAATACAAAGGGTTCACATCTAGATGCAAACCATTCATCAATTCCAAAAATAGACAGGCCAGAGTTAAATTTGCTGAAAAACACCTCAAGAAGCCAGCTCAGTTCTGGAAAAGTATTCTATGGACAGATGAGACAAAGATCAACCTGTACCAGAATGATGGGAAGAAAAAAGTTTGGAGAAGAAAGGGAACGGCACATGATCCAAGGCACACCACATCCTCTGTAAAACATGGTGGAGGCAACGTGATGGCATGGGCATGCATGGCTTTCAATGGCACTGGGTCACTTGTGTTTATTGATGACATAACAGCAGACAAGAGTAGCCGGATGAATTCTGAAGTGTACCGGGATATACTTTCAGCCCAGATTCAGCCAAATGCTGCAAAGTTGATTGGACGGCGCTTCATAGTACAGATGGACAATGACCCCAAGCATACAGCCAAAGCTACCCAGATGTTCATGAGTGCAAAAAAGTGGAACATTCTGCAATGGCCAAGTCAATCACCAGATCTTAA